>JAXCGZ010005225.1:2500-15830 GCA_037179515.1 Halocaridina rubra
AAAAATAGAAGAAAAAAATATATAGCATCTATGGAAGAAAAGTACAAGTGAAGAAACTTCAAGACGCTTACCAGCAGTGAGAGAGCGACACCGAGAAAGTCAGAGCTCCCCCTTCACTTACAGTATCATATTATGAGATCCAGCCACTCTCCCCCGCCTCCGTATTGGCAAGGCCCCTCCCCAGCAGTAAAAGTATCAACGAGAGTATTCATGGAAGTCACCGTCGCACTGAGCCAAAGTGTGACCGGGGCATTGAGTGAAAATGCTCATTACAAGAAGTATAAGTTGCCGGATCCGACCAAGAAGATGGCGATTCGTCGATTTTACTCGAGAGATAGAGAATTGGACGGGAACCTCCAGCGCCCAGAAAGGAAAACCCGCTCCTTCCTTGCCTTCTGCCATGAAGTTTTTCAGGACCACCTCCTTAAAATAGCTAAGTACTTGTGATCTGTATCCAGTGAGTAATGGGACAATTATTAAAAGAAATTGAGGTCGGTGGACGCCGCCATTTTATCTTGTAGTTATGCTTTGACTCAGCCAACCCGCCTATAAGGGGTGTGGCGCTTAATAAGTTGATAAAAGTAGAATTTCTGTACCCATTACTAACACGGATAATTTGTACTAATAGCTATAAGCAGTAATAAACTCCATTTTTGTTATAATTTGAGTAATATAAATAAATTGCGTTGGAAGTGTGTTCCATTTATTTGTATTAATGCTTAGATTGAATTTTAAGAACGCGAATGTATCGATTTTTAATTGACAAATTTAACGCACGTGAAATCACTATTACAGTATATTAATTTCTTAAGTGTAAGAATTATAGTGAGTAATATACTTGAATCTGCTTTTAAGGTTTTACTTAGAACACGTGTGATTTTCGAGAAAGGAATGCGGAAGTGACCGATCGATCTCCCAACCTCGTTATTATAAATATGTAGTAATTGTACTGAGCTTTGATATTTTAAAGTACGTGTAAAATCATTTTTATATAAATTTCTTAAAGCGTAAGAAATAGAGTGTTAAGATTGCGCCTGTTTTAAGTTTTTTTCTTTTTTTTGGTTGGTTTTTTCTCCGCGGGAGGAATGTTTTAGCGAAAGAAAGACATAAATGACAGATCGTTCTTTTTGTGTTATGATGATGGGGAATTAATATTACGATACGTGTGTGGCATGTTTTTTTGAAGAATAAGAAATTTCGTGATATTAGTTAGAGATGAGTTTTTTTATTTCACGCTATGCAGGTGAAAGTAAGAGTAAATTAGAGTAATTTGTGCTGTCCTAGAATAGGGAAGGTTTTTCAGTGTCACCCAAACGTAGCTTCAAGGGAGTAGAATGTTTGTTTGTTCGTTAGAATGGGACTTAGGACTGGTGAGGCAGTCTGTGACCGTGCGGCCCAACCGAGATTTCACCCTTACTCTTCTTACAACCAACGTTGTAAATTAAAGGGAATTTTACAGAAAGGGGACGATTGTTTTGTAAGTGATGCAGCGAGTGAGGCAGAGAATGAGTATGAATGACTGGGGGTATAATGGGGGGGTTGCTCTAGGGGGTGAAATCGCGGAAAGCACCGTTAGGAAGCATGATTGGGGAGTCTCTGCGAGGATCGTTCCCCTGCTCCGCCAGGTCCTTCTGCATGCCATATCAGAGTATTTTTATGGGAGGTGATGCGCTGTTGCAATATCTATTGAGGGATATTTTTGAGAAAATGATTCTCCACCTGCCCAGATATGGTTGAGATGCCAAGTTTGTTTTATTTTTGTTTTGTCCCCTACTCCGCCAATGAGATTATTATTCGATTTCCGAGAGAGATTCCAAGATAGATATTACGTGATAAAGGACGTGAATCTATGAATGATTCTGTATTTTCTTTGCTAGCTGCAGTATATGCATTATTTGTCTGAAGAGATATGGTAGATTTATAAAATAAAACTTTGCGAGTTTTAGCCATGATAATGTTTATCAAAATTATTTCAGCTTGGTCATAAAGAAAGAGTGAGAGCTGACACGAAATGACAACAAGAATGTTACACAGCTGTATCCCGTATTTGAGAGAGCAGAAGTCTGATCCAGAAGCCAAAAGAACAGGGGAGAAAACAGCGCCCACATGCGCACCCCCGTAAAAGCAAACACACAGAGCAGTTATAAGTCAAATTCGAGATAGTAAAAGAATATATATATTTTCTGTTTGAATTGTTCATGTACAACTCCGTACGAGATTTTGAAACTTAAGCAAAATGGATTCTTTACTGTTGCTAATGAAATATACTTTTTGTTTTTATTATTGCATACACAGGGACAGACTTTTTATATTTTTTCAGATTCCTGTTTTTGTCTTATAGTTCTTTTTGTGTGGGAAGAAAAATCTTTAATATCTTTATCTCTTTGATATATTATAATTAAAGAGTTTTGAAAAGATTATCTAGAAATAATTAATGTTAATCACTGTTACTGTCATGAATTTAAAATTATAATTGAGCTAATTGAGATAATTAAGATTCTCAGAATTTATATGTTGAGTTTTAAAGTTAAAATTAATGACACTTAAGTCCTTTTTAAGAAGTTGTTAAGAAAAAGATATTTGTACTTTTGTTGATAGTAGTAGGGATAGTGTCACATATGATTTTAATCTTTTGTTTTAATTTCATCAGAGTGGGTGCGCTCCGACTCAACCCTCTGATTTATAGCAAGAAAGGAATTGTCATTATAGACGAGGATGTGTATGCTGTTACAGTAAAGTCCATATCAAGATTAAACAGAAAGGAATGGATTTATGCTTCGACAGTTCTGCAGTTGTACACTAAGTTCTTTTTGCTTTTGTTTTTGTTAATGAGGGAATGAGAATAGCCGCTGACAATAAACGTAAAACTCTATCGATAGTCATTCCTAAAAGTTTGTTCACTTCCATTTGTTTATTTATTTTATTATTAGAGATACTCTGCGACACTTTTTTATTTTCAGTACAAGTTAAAGGACAGGGCCCGTCTCAGCTGACACAGGGTGGAGACCACGACGTATTTCAAGGTCGCCCTCTCTCTCTCTCTCTCTCTCTCTCTCTCTCTCTCTCTCTCTCTCTCTCTCTCTCTCTCTCTCTCTCTCTCTCTCTCTCTCTCTCTCTCTCTCTCTCTCTGAGCCCTCCCTCCGATGCCTACGTAACATCATCTACTCAGCTGGGTTTGCCATGACGGTCCAGCGCAGGGACACGGAGAGGGCCAACAGTGTGTCCATACAGCACCATGATCACTTCCTTCACAGTCGCTACAAGTATCGCAGACGCGGGTTAATGGTGCGGAAAAACAATGTAGTTAGTGCTCGGCTCAGAATGGGGTATCGGCCTTTATGGCAGGTCTCCCAGACTCTAGATATGCCACAGTACACCTCCTGTACATTATGCGACCGAACTAATGCTAACACTCTTGACCACTATTGTCTTCAGTGCCCCACAGTGAGAGATGTTTTACCACGAGGTCAGAACTTAATACAGATCTGCTCATTTTTACTTAATGATGACAACCTTGATGTTATTCTTGCTCGTTTTCCTCACTTTGGTGGCCATTAATTATATTGAATTATACATATATTTTCTGTATGTTGCTGTATAATTCTGTTTGTGCATTCTGCGTTTCTCTGAGCTTTACTTTTGCATATAATGTACTCTGTGCTGCCATTCTGTAAGTTGTGTGTTAGTATGCAGCTATGTTTTATCAATATGTACACCTCCCTGTAAACCATGTTCAATTCTTGGTTTTATATCCATTTGAAGCATTATTTGTATGAACTCATGTAATGTCTGACGCCTTGGCGCAATAAATTAATAAAATAAAAAAATAAAATAATCTCTCTCTCTCTCCTACCTTTCACTCGACTCTGAGACTGACAGAGGCTCCGTTCGATGCTAAAAGAATGTAGCTGTCATTGATTCTTTTTTTGTTTTTTTTCCAGCAAAGCTAGGCGATAATTGTGCCTACATTTTATTGCAGTTGATAGATTGTTGCATGCTGTTATTGCATAAATACTACTAAGACATCGGTAGTACCGCCATTTGCATAAATATTTTTGCCACATGTCGCAACTGTTTAGAGAATAGATAGAACTCCCATTGACAAATTGTGGAGCCAGCGAGTTGCCACTTATGCTCTATATATATACATTGATTATGACAGCAGGAATTTAAATACTAAAAGAGACTGTGTTAGAATGAGCATTACTATGAAGTATAAGTATAGAACTCTGTTCTTGCTTCTGAATGCCAGTCTCCATTGTATATATATTGATATTTCTGATTTAGTATATTTATTTTTATTGTTTATTATTCTTATTTTTAGATCATGATTATTAGTAATGTTATTATGTTGACAGATGTTGTTGCTATCTCTCAATGGCCTGTTGCTAATTATTATTCTTGAAATGAAATCAGCAGTAACTTGATGATTTGTATCTTTTATCTGAATTCATTCTTGATGTTACTGTAGCCACCGCTAATAAAAATGTTTCTTTAGTGGCTTTTCTCAGCATTTAATGATTGTTCTTTTTGACATTTATAGTAGAGTAATGCTATGTAGCAGTTGCTAAGCCCTAAGTATCTTGGAATAATAATCTAGTTGTGTAGACACATACCTTCCATTACCACCCTATTCCTAGGCAGCCCCGACCTGCAAGTTCTAAAAGTCTTTAGATTTTGTCCGCTCAGACAAGTCCCTAGTGCCCATTGAATAGAGATTGCAATCACTTGCAGTTGCAGGGGAGGCAAAGTATAGCCTCGATTACCAACGTATGGCCATTGTTGGTACCCTGAAGTCATAGGGAACCTTTCTTACAACTTTAGTAGTGACAGAGGTTCAAATTTTCATCCCGAGGTCTGCTTCGAAGGTACGTGTGGATTGCCGTACGGAAGAGAAATTGCTGTGATGTTGCAGGTCTCCTGCGTGGTGGTCTTAGTCAAGATCGGCCGAGGGCGGGACGAGAAAGCCAGGCTGGAAGGATTAGACAGGTGCCGATCGCTTCCTCTTTGTCTTGCCTATCAAATGGAGAAAATTGATGGTAACAAACCTGGGCCTGCAGCAAGGACGGCGGGGGAGTGAAAAAAATGAAATCCCAGAGAGAAACCGTGGAATCGCGCCTAGCAAGAATTCATGAGCAAGGGAAGGAAAGAAATAAAAGTTTTAAACTACTTTAAAAAACCATGTAAACGAATTGATGAAATCCCAGAAACAAGGAAATCCCCATACATGTCATAACTGTAGTGAAAAGAGAGGAAAAGAAACACAGAAATATTTTACAATATTTTAATAATACCTTTAGAAGCCACGTAAACGCGTTGATGGGATTCAAACAGAAAGAAAAATAATCCCTATACATGTCCAAACTTTAGTGAAGAGAGAAAGAAGGGTATTTAAAAATCCCTTATTAGTTAATTAAAATTACCCCCGTATTAGAACTGAAAAAATGGGAAAGAAAATGTCCCCACCGTCTTTGTCCACTGTGCTAAAAGACAAAATATTTATTTTTATTTTTATTTTTTTATTTTTTTTACTAGCTTTAAGATAATTTTAAGCGAAAACTCAGTCTCCCTTAGATATAGTTTTGAATAAGTGCCATTGATAAATTGTATGATTTGCACTAAGAGTAATAAGTTGCTTTTCTGCTTGAATAATATCAGTGTTTTGCTTAGATATTATCACAGCTTTGCTTTAGTATTATTCTTGTTTGAATTATGATTTAATCTTTAGGTTCATTAAGTTTTTATATTAATTGGTCTCTGAATAGTAATTGCATATTGAAATAGTAAATGTTTTGACTTTACACACAGTAAAACATGTTTTGTTTCAGGAGTAGTTTTTAAGGCCAAATTTTAAAATAATGCCCATAGTAACAATAGGAGTAGAAATTATAAGATAAGGTTTCTTATAGAAATTACTATTGATGTTATGGTCTATTGCATTTTACATGTTTATACATGCTAATACTCTACTTAATTTGTTTGCTAATGTTTTACATGATTTATATTTTTACTGTAACTAACCAAATTTTGTCTTTTGAAGAAAAAAGAGAAGTAGATAAAGTAATGTTATGATCTAAACTGACTTTTCATCTTAATTTATGTTTGTTATTAGTTACACACTGAAATCATAGTGATTAAGGTTACTTTTGTTAAATATAAGAATATGTTTGTGTTAAAGATTTCCCACAAGGAAATAGACTCTGCATGCTCTAGTTGTCTGTAGAAGTACTATATATATGTTATGGTTGTGTAATTTGTTTAGAGTTCATAGAAATAGGATTTCTTCGATAATAGCTAAAATAATTCGGCTACGTTTTTATTGTAAACAAGTGTTAGTTTAGGATGATGAAACTGAAATAAGAGATATTTCAGTGTAGTGGGGAGGGATGTCGTAGGACTTTTGGCTAGGTGTCAAAGGGAACATTGAACACTCTCTCCAGTGTTTACTAGGATGAGGCCTATGTTTAAAAGGGTCACGAAAATATATGGCTGGTCCCATGGGACTCGGCATCTGGCGTTCAAATACCTCAAGAGAGTGTGAGATATAAACAAGTCCTTTATTCCCAATACCACACACGAACATTTGACCTATATGTATGTAGTGACTTGGGGAGATACCCATTGGCAGTAGACAATTGCCACCCTCTCCTTTGCAATAGGCTTGTTGAAATAGCTCCTCCCCTTATAGGAGGGACTCCACTTCGAACCTGGAGTTGATTTGCAGGACTGGATGTCAAGCCACGCCCTGCCCTTGGAGTATTTCAAGAACCACCCAGGGCAGACACGGGGAGTTGAGTTAGAGACCGGGCCTTGCCAGCAGCAGAGTTAACACAGTACAGCTGAGTTAGCCTCCCCCTTTTTGGGGTGGGACTCAGGAATTAGTCGTGACAGGAACTGTAGTAATAGGAGCTCTGAGTACATAGATGTTAAAATAAGAATAAAGCAATATAAAGAAGATGTTTTTCACCAACCACGCTACCATAATTATAATTATAACGTAGTAAGTAAATCCTTACGTCAATAATAATAATAATAATAATAATAATAATAATAATAATAATAATAATAATAACAATAATAGTAATAATAAAAATAATAATGATAATAATAATAATAATAATAATAATAATAATAATAATAATAATAATAATAATAATAATAATACTAATAATTATAGTAATAATAATAATAATAATAATAATAATAATAATAATAATAATAATAATAATAATAATAATAATAATAATATAAGAAAAATAATAATAATAATAATAATCTTTTAAAAACTTATTTGTGAATTTACCGTTTCCAAAATGACCACTTAATGAACCAGTTCAGCTTACAGTAGGTAATTAAGCATTATATGACGCCATTGCCCTCTCCTTCCATCCATTACGGTTGCGGGTTAAAAGAAGTTATGTAAATAACATTTGGGGTATTGCATATAAATAATATTTGGGATGTTGCATATTGGGATTTTCTAGGTAGGAGCCAGTTATTGAAAAATCCAAAGATCTACTGAATGCTTCTTAATCCTTGTGGATTGTTACATTTAACAGTGCTGCAGGTAAGGTCACTATATAGGTAGCTGGACTTATCAGAGCCGTAAGTATAGACACAGTTTTTTTATGAGGCAGCTTAGAGAAAAAGTGTTTCTATTTCTTATTACACATCGTTACTCTGACTCTTGAAGATGGTTCGGAATGCAGATCTTGCCAAAGCCTCTTGGGGATTATAATGAAGAGGTAGTAGAGTCCTTTGTGTTTGTAAGTGTTCAGTCTATTCAGAAAGTCAGTCAGTACCCTATCAGATGTAAGATGCCACTAGTAGAGTTGTGTCTTCTAGAGCCCATGCTTTGATACGGGCAATTATGTCCTGTTGTTTCCCTCCCCCCCCCCTTAAAAAAGATAAAGAAGCTCAAGCTGTGTTTCTGGCACTCATGTCCTTATGTACTCATATTTGTTGCTTTGGTCACTGGAGTCCACCTGCGGGCCACAAGGGAAGGTCCGCTCACCCTCAAGGGAGAACACTAAAGAAAAAAAAGTAGATTGATTTTATGCTTGTCTCACTTTTTTTAGTTTTAATTTATTATTATTATTTTTTTTTTACTTTCTCCATCACTGTCCCTTAGAATTTTCTTTGTATTGTGGTTTTTACCTTTATAATGTTAGCATTATTATATATATATGCTAAAACTCAGTTTTTGCTTCTCGTTTTATCCGTTACATTCAGATTATATTATGAGTTCTGTCTATTTATATACATTGGCCATATTCCCCCTTATAATGGGAGTGGTTGACTATTCGGGAAAAGAAGTACAGAGGAGGGGATTCCCAGTCCCCTCGCTGTGCCCCATTTAGTCAAGTTTACAACCCGAAGGGAAACACGGAGGAAGTGTTTTTACCCCTCTCCCCTAATACAGTACAATCATTTACACATACCCTGAACAGGTGTATGAAAAACAGATGTCTGAAAACATTCCCCTGCTTCATACTTTCGATGCCCTGAATATCCAAATAATGAAAATAAGAATAAACAAAAATACATCAGCTGAAAACAGGTCTTTCAGAAACAGGTACCAAGGGAATACTCACCTGATTTGGCTTCCTACCTTAGATGCCCTGAATACCCAATAAATGAAAATAACAACATATGAAATCAATAATAAATGAATGAAAACAATAAATAAAAACTTTCTACAGAAAACAGGTGTTTCAAAAACATGTGCCTGGTAAATACTCAACTGATTTGGCTTTCTACCTTAGACCCCCCGAATATCAAAAAAATGTAAACAATAACATGAAAACAATACTAAATGAAAATATATAAAAACTTTCACCTGAAATATGGTGACAGGGAAATACTCATCTGATTTGGCTTTCTAGTGTCGATGCCCTGAAAATCCATATAATGAAAACAGTAACATATGAAAACAATAATAATTAAAACAATAAATAAAAATTTTCACCTGAAAACAGGTCCCAGAGGAATACTCACCTGATTTGGCTTTCTACACTCGATACCCTGAATATCCAAATAATGAAAAAGTTGGTCCACTCTGGTGGGCACATTATGAGTTATCCTCTAAATTTTATCTTTTAGTCAAAATTTGGTTTTCCTCTTGTCGTTAGATTCTGTGAGTTTCATAATATTATAACACAAAATTCAATTTTCTTTTATTTAATTTATCTCTATTTTTCGTTGAATAAAGTTTTCCTTTCTTATTTCAAAATTTAACGCATTTTTATTTTACTCTCATATATTATTCCTCTACTGAACCCGAGGACATGAATTAATTTCTTTGTTTTTTTTTTTAATATCCTTGTAATTCTATGTCACATATCATTTATTCTTTATGTTGAAAGATTTTAAATGAATAATTATCTTTCATTTAATGAGGTCTAAACTTCTGAGTGTAATAGGATATTTTTTGTTCATTTTCATTCATTCATTTTGCCCTTACATTTTCTCAAATTGCATTAGTTTGTACAACTATTTCAAATATCCATATTCATAAATTCTAGGTTTTTTCTAATTTTTCTAGTTTGATGTAACTTGACTGTATTTGTGAGTTTGTCTCATTTCATCTGAACTCCCCCGTGCCCTATATTGCGTTTAACAGAAAGTGAATGTGTTTACTTTCCGATAGGTTGAATTTGTTAGTCCATTGAATTATGAGGTTATTAATTTTTTTATATTTTTTTTATTTGTTAATATCCTCTCACTCTACTCAACTCTTAGGTTTTAATAATTTCTCCTTTTCTTTAATAATAATATTCTTGCCATAAATTCCATGACTGCATTTATTTTTTTTTTGCCTACTAAATCCTAAAAATCGATTTTTCTTCAGCTTTTTCATTTTTCCTTTCCTTATTCCGGTCTTGGTTCTTCATTGAATTGCGTTTTATATGCTTGTATTCTCACCCATATCTCTACTACGCGGGATTTGCAAAAAATAAAAATGCTTGCAATCGCAAGGTGTACTACAACGGTATTAACTATATTACACATCAATAGATGTGACTGTAGTCACCGTGATCAAGCGGTAGCCTCCGCGACTTTGAGGCATCAGGTCGAGGGTTCGTGCCCAGTCATGGTCTGAGGTTAGCAAGGGCATGCACCAGGGTAACGATTACATCTGCCAAAACAAGTCCTTCGCAAGAAGGCAGTCGTCCTAGCCCTTGGTAGAGAAGGGAGTCCGTGACGTAAAACCGGAACAACAACAACACAAGGTGTACTATTCTTTGCATGTGAGATAATCTATTCAATTATTTTTTTTAAATTAACTTCACTGTTTCTCAAAAGTTATTGTATGTATCGTTTCTTTATCTTTTCTTTTGAAATAAAACTTCTGCTTTCATGTTTTTTCCCTTTCTTTGTAAATGTTCATCATCCATGCATTCTCTCGCCTGTCTTGTATTATGTACTATGCAGAATTTGAAAAAGAAAAATTGCATTCAAAAAAATTTAACTTTTGAGCCCGTAGGATATTCCTCTTATTAATGATTTATTTGTTTTTTGTTTGTTATTTAGTTATGAAGGTCTTCACTTCATCTCAAACTAATTAAACTTTTGCAGTCATTTCATCTTTTCTGTAATTCTATTATTACATTACTGTATCCTATAATTCCGTTTTTCTTTTGTCTTGCATTTACTCTTCTTTGTTTCTATGTCTTGGGTTTTTCTCGAAGATTTTTATTATTTCTTGAAATTAATTACTTGCTATATATCTTGCGCTAGACAGGATTTTGCAAATAAAAAAATGTGCTAATTTCCAAATAGTTAACTCAAGAGCTCGTGTTATCTATCTATGCCTGCCCCCCCCCCCCCCCTCTCTCTATCTTCTATCTATCTATCTATCTATCTATCTATCTATCTATCTATCTATCTATATATTCATCCATCCATCCTTCTATCTATCTATCTATCTTTGTCTATCAATCAATCTATCTCGATATCTATATATCTATCTAGCCATCCAGCCATCCATTCATCCTTCTATTCTATCTATCTATCTATCTATCTATCTATCTATCTATCTATCTATCTATCTATCTATCTATCTATCTATCTATCTATCTATCTATCCATCTCTCTCCCTCTCTCCTTTCTGTCACACTTAATTCTTTTTTTTTTTATTTTGCTGTCTTGGGTCGTCCTTATAATTTCCTTTGGGAGACACTGATGGTTTATGCAAATGATGTGATGATAATATGTTACGAGGCTTTGCCTGGATCATCATGGAGTGTTTACGACCTTGAAGGCGAGGAGTGCGACCTGGAAGGTTTGGAAATTGAGGAGAAAAGAAGCAGGTTGCCACCTTCCATCGTCACACCTGTTTGATGTCTACAGTATATGAAAACATCTGTGGAACCTTCTTTGAGATTGCCACAAAATATCAGTAGGTAAATTTGTGACGTCTTCGATGATTAGAAACATGCATAAGTTATCTGTCTGGTATCCTCGTTAAAGTTTATGATAAGGTATCATAAGATTAGTAAGTCTTTCAGTAGATAATGAGAATTGTACTCTGGAGAATATGACTAAAAATCAGAAGATTAGTAAAAGGTTTTTTTAAGAATACCTGCAAAATATAAAACATATCTAGAATCACCTTCTAAAATACTGACAGGGTATCATTTCCATTGTCTAATTCCATTTCAAGAAATTGTAAGAATGTTAGGTTAGTAGAAGGCAGCTTTAAGATTTTGACCAAATATAACAAGAGCAGTAAAAGCCTTATATAGAGGATTTAGACAAGATAGCATTAGATTAGTAGATATTTCTTGAGGAAGTGTGAATAGCATGGTTTCAGCATGTGTTTTTAAGAGGCTTTTAAAATATGTCAAAAACCTATCGGAATGTATTTAGAAATCTCTTTGAGGAATTAGACAAGTTTTCAAAAGATCAGCAAGAGTCTTTAAGATTTGTACCAGACAAAAAAGGATTACTGCCAGTTCTCTTTAAAAGTGTTTGCAAAATATCAAAAGATCAGTTAAAGGATTGATTAAAATTTTAATCCGAATATGGATATGAATTGCTCTTGTCTTCCAACTATATATGACAAAAGATTAGTGAAAGGCACTCTTACGATTTGTGCAAAATATCAAAAGATTATTAGAATATTGCTCTTATTAAGGTATAATCAACATAATTATTCCCTTTTTTAATATTATTGCAAGATATCTTAAAATCTCTGCAATTTTTTTTTAAGATTTAAATATATGAGAAAGATAAAAGACTTTAAAGTTGATACAAGGAAGTCTGTAGAATGTTATTCTAAGTTTTCAACTGGAGATCATAATATGAAAATAAGCGTTTGATAACGCTTCGACCAAATACCATAATAGTGTGGTCTCCTGATGATTCCTTAATATCTCTCGAATGTTTATATCTTCAAAACTACACGGGGAGTGTAATGGTACGTTAGTGAAGAATATTATGTATAACACATTGGATTTGCTATTGGTCAACAACTTTAGGGGATTGGAATTTTCCTAGATCTTTACATCTTAAGATGTGAAATGGGTGTGTCTATGGAGATCACAAGCTTTTTGATTAAAGCAAGACCACCATGAGATGAAGCGTAAGAAATACACACACACACACACACACACACACACACACACACACACACACACACACACACACACACACACACACACACACATACATACATACATACATATATATATATATATATATATATATATATATATATATATATATATATATATATATATATATATATATATATATATATATATATATATATATATATATATATATATATATATATATATATATATATATATATATATATATATATATATATATATATATATATATATATATATATATATATATATATATATATATATATATATATATATATATATATATATATATATATATATATATATATATATATATATATATATATATATATATATATATAATCCCATCTCTTTCTAGAATGTCCAAATATCCGTGTTTTTTTCTATTTTTGAAAGGAAGCTCAAATACTGTAAAATCTTTTTGTAATCCCCTCCTACCACTTCTAAAATGTATGTAATGGTTTATATCTCACGAAATATAATAGGATAGGTATATATTGCGTGCTTTAGCCATATATATATATATATATATATATATATATATATATATATATATATATATATATATATATATATATATATATATATATATATATATATATATATATATATATATATATATATATATATATATATATATATATATATATATATATATATATATATATATATATATATATATATATATATATATATATATATATATATATATA
>JAXCGZ010005226.1:0-5000 GCA_037179515.1 Halocaridina rubra
TAAAGGCCAGGGCACAAGAAAACATTAAGACGAAGGAAAAGAAAAAGGTTAAGGACAAGGTAGAGATGAGATAATGATGCACAAAGACAAAGAACAGACTGAAAACACAGCTAAAGTACTGAGGACCTAGAGATATGGAGGATTAGGCCATGAGATGAATATTAATCCACTTTTTGAAGGAATATAGGTTAAAAGAATATGGAAAGACAGAAGGAGGAAGAGAGTTCCAGAGTCTGGAGGTAGATGGGAAGAAGCAATCGCTGCACCAACCATTCCGCAAGCTACAAATGCAAATAGCCAACTCATTAGAGCAGCGATGGAAGCAGTAGCGATAGAGAAGAGAAAGGGATGATACCTTACGGCGAAGAGAAAGAAAATCCAGATTAGAACTAAGAGAAGGGTTATTAATGAATCTGACTGCCATAGATTCAACCCTATCTAGGAGATAAGTATAACAAGAAGCACCCCAGATATGAGAGCAGTATTCTAAGCAGGGATAAATAAGACCTTTATAGATTTTAAGTAACTGTAAAGAGTTAAAGTGATGATGATAACGAAACCGAACTCCAATTTTTTGGATGCAGATTTAGAAATTTTGATTATGTCATTCCTCCAAGACAAGTTAGAGGCTATATGGCTTCCTAATATGTTGATTGAATTAGGATGGAAAAATTTTGTTAGTTTCAAAGACAATAGGGCTATCAGGAGAAGAAGACAAAGATATAACCAGAAACTGTGTCTTGGAGGCATTAAATTTAACTATATTTTGGGTGCCCCACTCATATACCCACTGCAAAACGGAATGGAGAGTAGAAGAAAGAATGATAGGAGATTGATTACGAGTAGCATATGAAGGATGTGAAGAAAAGACAGAGGAAAAGTGAAGGGTAGAGTCGTCGGCAAAGCGTGAAGGAGAGAGGAAAATGGGGATTGTAGATCATTGATGAAGAGGGAACAGAGTAGGTGAATGAACAAAGCCTTGTGGTACACCACTGGTAACAAGGAATGAGTTAGATATTGCACTGGTAACAACTACAGATATAAAACGGTCAGAGAGCAGAGCTGAGAGCTATGTTTAATGGAAGAGTGTTGGAAGCGATAAAGTTGCATGAAGATGTGCAAGAATGGTGGACAGAGAAGAGTAAGGTGATTTTGAGGGTTGGTGAGGAGGTACCTGGCAAGTCATCAGGAAGGAGACCCCCAAATGATAAAGAGTCATGGTGATGGAATGAGGAACAGCAAGAATGCGTGAAGAACAAAAAAAAGCTAAGAAAAAGGCAGATTTATTAGGCCTGAAACAGGATAAAGAAGAGTACAAGCAGGCAAAGAAGGAGGAAACGAGAGCAGTAGCAAAAGCAAAGGCAGAGAAATTGCATGAAGTCTATGAATAGCTGGAAACACCAGAAGGAGAGAAGAAAATATGGAGAATTGCCAAGGCCCGAGATGCTGCAACCAAAGACTTGACCCAAGCAAGACAAATAAAAATAACTATGGAGTAGTTCTAGCAGAAGAGGATGAAATAAAAAGCATATGGGAAGCTTATTTTGAAGGATTACTAAATGAAGAGAATCCAAGAGCAGTATTTGAAGATGGACTTCCAAATGAAGCAGTTACAGCAACAGTGGCTAGAAGAGAGGTAGAGCGGGCAGTAAGGAAAATGAAAAATTTAAAGGCAGCAGGACCTGATAAGATGCCAGTGGATGTATGGAAGAGTCTTGGAGAGGAAGGCATAGATATCTTGTGGGACTTAATGCAAAAGATCATTAGTCAGGAAAAGATGCCAGAGGAGTGGAGAGGAAGCTTAATCATCCCAATCTATAAAGGGAAGGGAGACATTCAGGAGTGCGGAAACTATAGAGGTATAAAGTTGTTAAGTCATACTATGAAGATATGGGAGAAGATCATAGAGAGGAGACTCAGAGAGGTAACAACAATTGGGGATGAACAGTTTGGTTTCATGCCTGGAAGAGGGACAGTGGATGCCATATTTGCCTTGAGACAAATGATGGAAAAGCATCGGAAGAAACAGAAAGGACTGCATATGGTCTTTATTGACCTGGAAAAGGCATATGATCGAGTACCACGTCAAGAGGTTTGGAGTTGTATTAGAGAAAAGGGAGTCCCCGAGAAATATGTAAGAATCATCCAAGATATGAATGAGAGGGCAGAGGCATATGTTAAGAGCAGTGTGAGCTTGACGAAAAGTCTCTCAGTAAATGTTGGTCTGCATCAAGGGTCTTCTTTGAGTCTATATCTATTTGATCTGGTCTTGGATGTAGTAACCCAGGGTATTAGAGATTAGTCTCCATGGTGTATGCTCTTTGCAGATGACATTGTACTGTGTAGCAACAGACGAGAGGTAGTGGAAACAAAGCTTGAGGAGTGGAGAAGAGTGATGGAGGACAGAGGACTGAAAATCAGCAGGAGGAGGACAGAGTACTTGAGGTTGAGAGATGATGAGGATGGGGAGGTCAATATGCAGGGGAAGCTGTTGAAAAGAGTTGAAAAGTTCAAGTATTTGAGATAAACAGTAGCAGAGGATGGTGACCTAGAGTCAGAAATAACCCACAGAATACAAGCGGAATGGGAGAACTGGAAGAAAGTGTCTGGGGTGTTGTGCGACAGGAGAATAGGGATTAAGTTGAGGGGTAAAGTGCATAAGACAATAGTGAGACCTGCGATGATGTATGGAGCAGAGACATGGGCAATAAAGAAGACACAAGAGAAAAAACTGGATGTGGCAGACATGAGGATGTTGAGACGGATGTGTGGGGTGACAAGAAGCGATAAGATCAGAAACGAGGTAATTAGAGGTACCTCAAAAGTTAGAGAAATATCAGATAAGATACAAGAAAGAAGACTAAGATAGTATGGTCATGTGGTAAGGAGGCATGAACAGTATATTGGGAGGAAGGTGATGGAAATGGATATACAGGGTAGGAGAAGGAGAGGGAGACCAAAGCATTGGTGGATGGATTGCATCAATGACAACCTGAGGTCTAAAGGTTTGTTGGGTGATGAGGTATGGGATAGAAACAAATGGAGAAAACTGGCCAAAAACATCGAACCCACATAAAAGTGGGAAAATATGTAGACAAAGAAGAAGAAGGAAGAAAACTAGAAATCAGAGAACAGAGAGAAGGGGTAAAGCCATAACCAGGGAGTTTGGCCAATAAAACCTTGTGGCAGACTCAGTCAAAAGCCTTAGAGATATCAAGGGCAACAGCAAAGGAATCCCCATAGTTCCTCAGAGAAGATAACCATACATTTGAAAAATACGACATTTTGTCACCAATGAATCTTGCCTTGTAGAAGCTGTACTGGTGATCAAAGATAAGTGAGGTAGTTTCAAGAAGTGAGCAGTGAGCAAAGCTCCAAAGACTTTAGCAATGGAAGAGGTTAGGGCAATAGGTCGGTAGTTTGAAGGAATAGAGCGGTCACTCTTCTTAGGAACAGGTTGCACTAGAGCATGATTCCAAAATGAAGGTTAGATACTGGTTGATAGAATGAGGTGAAAAAGACGGCAAAGCACGGGAGCCAGTTCATCTGCAAACTTCTTGAGGATCCGTGCAGGGATACCATTAGGACGAGATGCCGTGTTCATCTCAAGGGAGTGAATAACCTTATGATCCTTGCGTGAAGAAAGGATAAGGGAGGCAATAGGGTTAGAGAGGGGCAAAGATTGAGGGACAGGTGTGCCAGAATCGTTTACGGAAGAGTTGACAGGAAAATGGGAGCCGAAGAGAGTGGCTTTGTCGGTGGGAGAGCAAGCAATAGTACCATCAGAATGCATGAGAGGAGGAAAGCTTGAGTTACAGAAGTTTTTGGAGAGGTTTTTGGCTAAGGACCAGAAACAGTTGTCAATGGGAGAGGAGTTAAGGTCATCAACTTTCCTTCTTATAAAGGAAGTCTTGGGCCTTCGAATCTGAGCAGTGCAGCGATTCCTAGCTACAATAAAAGAAGAGCAAATTTATTCAGAAGGAGAGGCTTGGTATGACCGATGTGCCCGATTTCTGGCCTGAATAGCAGGCACGGGAAAACCAAGGTTTAGAGGGAAGAGAAAAAGTTTTCATAGAGGAGGGAATGTACGCCTCCATTCCTGAGGTTATGATCTCACCTGCTTTTAGGGCTACCTGATCATGGTTGCGGGACCAAAAGCAGTAGTCATCCCATGGGAAGTCAAAGAGGAAGTTATTCAACTCCTCACGTTGGGGATGCTTAATGAGCCAAAGGTGGTGCTGAGTAGGAGGGATTGGTGGAGGGGGAGCAAAAGTGGAAGAGATTGAGATCACAGAGTGGTCAGATTTACTAAGAGGGGAAAGCACAGAATAAGAGTAGTTTTAAGGGTTAGAAGTAAGAATTAGGTCAAGAGTGTTGGCTGCATGTTCATAACGACCAGGAACACGAGTAGGATGTTTGATAATTTGCTCCAAATTGTGAGTAATAGAGAAAGCAAGGACCTCACTTCCTTCCACATCAGTGTGAAAAGATTGAAGCCACTCACTGTGGTGTACATTGAAGTCTCCAATATAGAAAACTTCGACATGTAGGTGAGAAGACAGCAAAGACTCATAGCAAGAGGACAGATATTCAAAGAAAGACCCAGAGTCAGCTTAGTTTGGAGAAAAGTAGCAGAAGTAAAGGAATATAGTGGTAGTGAAGAGATAGATTTTTAGCCAGAGAACATCAAAGTCAGGAGATTCAAGGTTCATGAGCCTTGCAATAGGAGGTTAGCGTTGCAGTAGGCACAGACCCCATCTTTGGAACGAAAACGAGAATACAGGTTATAGTGAGAAATTTGAAATGGGTTAGTGGAAGCATGACTAGACAGCTGGGTTTCAGAGAGAAGGAGTAGGTTAGAGAGGGAAGTACTCAAGTGCTGTTCCACAGACGAAAGATGAGAGTTCTGACTATGAATGTTAGAATAGCGAAGACTGAAAGAAGCACATCTATCAGGATATGCAAGATTTAGGGCAGAATCATTACTACCACCAGTAGTG
>JAXCGZ010005226.1:10000-15801 GCA_037179515.1 Halocaridina rubra
TATCAGGAAGACCATCAGGAAGACCATCAGGAAGACCATAGAAGTAGGGAAGGGAGGGATTAGTGACTTTGTATGACTTAAGCAATTCAATATTCTTCCGGTTTTTATCAATTTTGCGAACGGACTTACAGAACTCTGCAGATATGGTGCTCAGGGGATCTTTAACTAATTTCTCATAGGTGTTTTCGTCGTTAGGAAGTTCCATGGTTTTATCAATATATGAATTCTTATCAAGAAGACAAACAAACAAACAAACATTTATTTCCATTTTGTACAATGGTTATTCAACATTAATAGTAACTTATAAGTAGACATGTAAATAAACTAATAAATAAGAGGGTAATACATATAGTTAAATAAAATGTAGCTTTCATAGAAAATAATTATGCTGTAATAAAAATGTTAACAATAATGTTAATAATAAAGTAGCAAGAATGACACTAGACACAAGATCGTTATTATCGGCATCATTTCCATATTTGTTTTCCTTACAAGGAGAATAATTAGTTCTTAATGAGCAGCAACTATTGTCCAAAAGAAAACTATATAGTTTGCCTTTGAAAGCTGTGAAGGAGGATGCATTTTTAAGATGCTCTGGAATATTATTCCAGAGTGCTGGCCCTTTGATAGTGATCATCTTTGAACCTGCTTTTGTGTTTGTTCTGTGAATAAAGAACTCACTGCTCTGTCTTGTGTTGGTTCCCCTTATATCCCTGACTGTTTTTAAATCAAATAGCCAGCTAGGAAAATGATGATCCAAAATTTTTTATACAAAAACATAAATAGCATAAGCGACTTTGTTTTCTGCCCGCAGCCACCCAAGTTTATTTGGAACTGGTGTGATGTGGTCATATTTTCTTATTCCTCCCAGGGCAACTCGAGCTGCAAAATTAATAAGCTTCTGTATTCTATTTATCTGAGTCTTAGTGGTAGCCCCCCAAACAGTTGTGCAGTAATTAATGTGACTTAGGGCTAGAGATTCAACAACAGTCATTCGAGTGGTAGTCTCAAAATTGTCTTTTATACATGATAAGTACATTAATGTTCCTGTAACCTTTTTGCATACTTTATCTATGTGGGAATCAAACAACATGTGGTTATCAAAGTGAATTCTTAGGTTTTTGACTGTTTTGCTAGGTGTGATAATATTGTCGCAAAAATTAATTATTGTGTTTTCTGGAGTTTGTGCTATGTGGAACCTTGAACCAATAAACATGCATTGTGTTTTGCTTTCGTTAATTAACAGCCCAATTTCTTGAAAATAGGTTTTAATTTTTGACAGAGTGTTTTCTGCTCTTAAAGCTAGCTCTGGGAGATTATTAATATCACCACTAAGGAGTAGTTGAGTGTCATCTGCATATTGTACGACTAGACAGCCAGAAATAAAAGAAGATTGGTCCTATCCTCTTCTCCATTTACGTAAATGATCTATCTTCTTTCATTTCTGACTGTCTAGTCGTACAATATGCAGATGACACTCAACTACTCCTTAATGGTTATATTAATAATCTCCCAGAGCTAACCTTAAAAGCAGAAAACACTCTGTCAAAAATTGAAACCTATTTTCAAGAAATTGGGCCGTTAATTAACGAAAGTAAAACACAATGCATGTTTATAGGTTCAAGGTTCCATATAACACAATTTCCAGAAAACACAACAATTAATTTTTGCGGCAATATTGTTACACCTAGCAAAACAGTCAAAAATCTAGGAATTCACTTTGATAACCACATGTTGTTTGATTCCCACATAGATAAACTATGCAAAAAGGTTACAGGAACATTAATGTACTTATCATGTATAAAAGACAATTTTGAGACTACCACTCGAATGACTGTTGTTGAATCTCTAGCCCTAAGTCACATTAATTACTGCACAACTGTTTGGGGGGCTACCACTAAGACTCAGATAAATAGAATACAGAAGCTTATTAATTTTGCAGCTCGAGTTGCCCTGGGAGGAATAAGAAAATATGACCACATCACACCAGTTCCAAATAAACTTGGGTGGCTGCGGGCAGAAAACAAAGTCGCTTATGCTATTTATGTTTCTGTATACAAAATTTTGGACCATCATTATCCTAGCAGGCTATTTGATTTAAAAACAGTCAGGGATATAAGGGGAACCAACACAAGACAGAGCAGTGAGCTCTTTATTCAGAGAACAAACACAGAAGCAGGTTCAAAGATGATCACTATTAAAGGGCTACCACTCTGGAACAATATTCCAGAATATCTTAAAAATGCATCCACCTTCGCAGCTTTCAAAGGCAAACTATATAGTTTTCTTTTGGACATATAGTTGCTGCTCACACATAAACTAAACTTAATGATTTAATACAATTTCCCTTAACATTAACCTCTTTATATGTAAACTGATATCGACTTCTCTGTTCTCTAAGTTAAGAACTAATTATCTCATTGTAAGGAAAACAAATATGGTGATGATGTCGATAATAACGATTCTATATCGAGTGTTATTACTACTACTTTATTATTAACATTATTGTTAACATTTTTATTTCAGCATTATTTTTTTTCTAGGAAAGCTACATTTAAGTTAGCTGTATCTATTACCCTCTTACTTATTAATTCAATTACATGCCTACTTACAAGTTACTTTTACTTTTAGAAGAATAATCATTGTACAAAAATGGAAATAAATGTTTGTTTGTTTGTTTGGTTCTTTGTTTATTTGTTTGTTCAATTCAGTAAAATACATTCATTATGAAAAAAACCTTTCTCAAATAAAAACAATTCAAACTATACAAGAACTAGTTAAAAAAAAATATACTGTTTTTTTTTCCAGTTCATGACAGCAGGATTTTAATGAAAATTTTATTCAAACAAAAAAAAATTATATTATGGTAAGAAAATGTGAATTTTCTTATTCAATACAATAATCAGCAATGGAAATAAAAAATAAATTTATCGAAAAACATCACCACCTCCCTAATATAAGAAAAATAATAAACTTTTAATGAAAAAAAAAACCTAATATGATTATTTTTTCATTTTGGAATAGACTTGAGAAAACAAAGACTATTCAGAGAATTTTTTAAAAGATTTGATCTCAATTTCGTGAGGTACAACCCCGATGCTGAGAACGCCCTTTCAGATTCTACACTTGTAGGTTTGACAGATAGTAATGCATTAGAGAGCTTGTCTAGGTTTTCTGGCACTTTTAATAATACTTCAAAGTTCTTAAATTCCACGTTGACATCAAAATGTGCTGAAGGTTCCTTTCTTAGTGAAAATGTCTCTAACTCCTCTGTTTCATGCAAATATTCTGCAAGCAATGGATCATCATTTGCCCCTTTTCAAGCTTCTATTCCCACTGCATTCACACTGTTTTCGGAGAAAAGCCTTTTCAAAAACCTATCTCTGCACCTTACTTGAGTAAAACTTTAGAAGAAGGCGAAAAAAGCTTATCATCTTGAGTTTTCAAAGTTCTAGGGTCATGCAGGTATTAAAGCAAGCCTACATACAATCTCCGGCTGTCTTCTTACTTATCATGCTTTCTTTTAATGACTTTCGTAATGGGGTATTCTTCTCTGAAAAACTTACACATGAGCCCACTCCCAATACCGGTATTGTCTCTTAGGTAACGATACTGATTTGTTTCATTTGATACCGGTATAATGCCGGTAGTTTAATACCGATATTCGTCCCTACATATATATTCGCCCCATATATATATATATATATATATATATATATATATATATATATATATATATATATATATATATATATATATACATACATATATATATATATATATATATATATATATATATATATATATATATATATATATATATATACATATATATATATATATATATATATATATATATATATATATATATATATATATATATATACATACATATATATATATATATATATATATATATATATATATATATATATATATATATATATATATATATACATACCTATATATATACATATATATATATATATATATATATATATATATATATATATATATATATATATATATATATATATATATATATATATATATATATATATATAAATATATATATATATATATATATATATATATATATATATATATATATATATATATATATATATATATATATATATATATATATATATATATATATATATATATATATATATATATATATATATATATATATATATATATATATATATATATATATATATATATATATATATATATATATATATATATATATATATATATATATATATATATATATATATATATATATATATATATATATATATATATATATATATATATATATATATATATATATATATATATATATATATATATATATATATATATATATATATATATATATATATATATATATATATATATATATATATATATATATATATATATATATATATATATATATATATATATATATATATATATATATATATATATATATATATATTTATATATATATATTTATATATATATATATATATATATATATATATATATATATATATATATATATATATATATATATATATATATATATATATATATATATATATATATATATATATATATATATATATATATATATATATATATATATATATATATATATATATATATATATATATATATATATATATATATATATATATATATATATATATATATATATATATATATATATATATATATATATATATATATATATATATATATATATATATATATATATATATATATATATATATATATATATATATATATATATATATATATATATATATATATATATGAATCATTTATTTTTTACCCCGACCGGGACTCGAACCTAGGACTTATGATTACTAAGTCAAGGCGCTACCACTACACCACAGAAGGTTAAAAGGAATCCAACCCTATAGCGTATATCTGCTATACTTAGGAAAGAACGCATTCTAACTGAATGCCACTATGTTCATATTACATATTCCCCAACCTCACTCGTGGCATCAATTTAGCATTTAATTCAATTCCCAATCTCATTCGGGCCATGATATAACCAGATAAGCACATTACATATGTGAAAACATGAATCATCTTTTACCCCGACCGAGACTCGAATCTAGGACTTATGATTACTAAGTCAAGGTGCTACCACTACACCACAAAAGGTTAAATGGAATCCAACCCTATAGCTTATATCTGCTATACTTAGGAATGAACGCATTCTAACTGAATGCCACTATGTTCATATTACAGATTCCCCAACTTCACTCGTGGCTTCAATTTAGCATTTAATTCAATTCCTTGTCTTAGTAATCATAAGTCCTAGGTTCGAGTCCCGGTTGGGGTAGAAAATTATTCATGTTTTCACATATGTAATGTGCTTATCTGGTTATTTCATAGCCCGAATGAGATTGGGAATTGAATTAAATGCTAAATTGAAGCCACGAGTGAGGTTGGGGAATCTGTAATATGAACATAGTGGCATTCAGTTAGAATGCGTTCATTCCTAAGTATAGCAGATATAAGCTTTAGGGTTGGATTCCTTTTAACCTTCTGTGGTGTAGTGGTAGCGCCTTGACTTAGTAATCATAAGTCCTAGGTACGAGTCCCGGTCGGGGTAAAAAATGATTCATGTTTTCACATATGTAATGTGCTTATCTGGTTATTTCATGGCCAGAATGAGATTGGGAATTGAATTAAATGCTAAATTGAAGCCACGAGTGAGGTTGGGGAATCTGTAATATGAACATAGTGGCATTCAGTTAGTATGCGTTCAT
>JAXCGZ010005227.1:5000-15769 GCA_037179515.1 Halocaridina rubra
GGGGATTTTCAGTCACCAGAAATTGATTTTTTGTTTTTTTGTTTGTTTATCCAGTTCTTTAGCCAATGATCTCAGGAAATGTATGAATAACAATAAAATGGAAAAAAAACCATACAAGTAAATAGCAAATTAATTTATATCTAAATTAAACTCTTAGTTTTTTCAGTCACCAGAATATTAAAAATCCTTTAATATCTTATTACTTCCTGATTTCCTATCTTGAGCTGTAGGAATTAGAGTTTTCTTAAAAAGAACAAACATACATATACGTACATATAAAATAGTTGCCATCGCTCTTGTAAAGGGATGGCCTAGTCAAAGCACACCCTTTCACTTGAAGCCAATTCACCCCAATCACTCCTCTTAGCTCTTTGGGGGATGAAGGGTCCCCACAATTCTCCTTAACCACTCTGCTTGGGTCACCCATTGGGTATGATGGTAAGCATCTATTGCCGTGATGCTCGACAGCCGTAGCTGGTTCAGCCCCAACGCTTCATCTCAAGGGAAAAAAACCCTTCACACCCACCCGTCCCGGTGTAGAGCACGAACAGTTGCGGGAAATCCCCTCGGCCCGTTTCACCTGTTGATGAATAGTAAGTACTTACGCATACATACACATGTGGCTGATCAAAGCAACAATCACCAGGAAACCAGTTCACTCCATCTAAATCATTTTACCTCTTTGGGATAGAGGATCACCACGTTCTTTGGTTATCCACTGTGTAAGCAGGTATAGTTCTTCTGCCGTCGGGCCTGACAACCATAACTGATTCACCTCCACCGCTTTATATCAACTACATAAATTAAAAAATCTTAAATTAGAGTCACTAAATCTCAGTCGCAGAGGGTGGCACCCAAGAATTTACTCTGTGGTAAAAGTTTTTTCATTCCCTGATAGCTTTTACTTCCAGAAAAAAAGTTTTAAAGTTTCTTGTTGTCAAAGCACCACCAACCAGACACCGAAGGCTCAAAAACTTGGACTATTTCCCATGGAAGAAAATAAATAAAAAATTATAAAGAGCAGGATTTCCACTTTTTGGTGACTGCATAAACAAAAGAAATTTGAACAACATGAATATATTTTATTTTATTTGTTTTTCTATTATGTATATTATATTGTGTTTACTGTTTCTTGGCTTAAAAAAATAACTTTTTTTTTTAACTTTACCTCCTTTTAGCTGACTTTTTTTTTTATTGTTCTTTTGGGGGGCTTTAGTGTGTAAAAACACGACGAGCCAGCATTTCCTATGTGCACATGGGGTCGTTCTTTATATATATATATATATATATATATATATATATATATATATATATATATATATATATATATATATATATATATATATATATATATATATATATATATATATATATATATATATATATAATTAACCTCTTTGGAGACTTAACAACGAATTTGGTTCAAGCTTTTTATAGTTGAATGCTATTCTTCTCATTGACCTTCTCCCTTGAAGCGAGCTTTTGCACCGGAACCGAATCGAGCTGACTCCCCCCCCCGGTTGTTGAATTACTATTAAAGAGCTATTGTGAAATAAACAGGAGGCGGACTCAAACTCGGGTCTTTCTTTTGTATGGGAGACGATTCTTTTTAAAGCTCTTAAGCCAGAGAATATTTCCATTTTGTGTACTCATTACACTTGCTTAGTAAACAGGGGTTAGGAGAAGATCATTGCCACCATTCGCCCTTTATTAACCTCATTATAACTATTGAAAGATAACTTTTTTTCGCCACAAAACGGAGTAAACTCGAACCTGGTCCTTTGGGATCCATTAAGCATCGTAGGTATCGATCGGTCCACTCATCATGCCTCTTGAGGTAGCAGAGGGTAGGAAACCTCAAATGTCAACGATTTTCCTCACTCAAGCTGAAAATGAATACTTGTAAACTCTCTTTTTCCATCAGTGTAAGATTCCCCTCATGAAAGCATTGCACAAGCTGGGGAAAAAGAATTAGTGTGTCATAATATATATTCTCTCCCCTTACCCTAACGAGGTGGCACTGGGGGAAACAGTGGCTTTGGGTAACTATTGGGTGTAATTACAAAGTACTGGTTAGGGTAAGTAATTGTAGGTTGCCTGGTAACGCTTGCCATGTCCTTTAGTAATTACAGCAAAGTATAAGCTGCAAAAGGCAGGAAAATCGTCGCTTGTGTAGTGTGTGTGTTTTATTATATAAAAAAAAAGTTTGAATGTGGGTCTATATAGTGAGTGTCTACTATTTATGTAATTTGGTAATCGTGGTAGCACAGTGTCCAGAAAACTCTATTCGAGAAGCAACAGACACGCAATCGTGCCCACCGCATTGTGTTTGGAAGGGCACCCAGCCTTATTTCCCCAGCTCCATCCTATCTGTATCCACGCAACAATGGGGATATTATATATATATATATATATATATATATATATATATATATATATATATATATATATATATGGTAGGAAAAGCCCATTGTAAAGATATGATGATAAAGAAAAAGTAAAAAAGTAAAATCTTTATTTTCTATACAGTGAAGAGGAAATGACAACTCTCGTTTTCCTTCTCGTTGCACGCAGCGCAGAGATAGCTTCTCGTTAGAGCTAAACTGAAGTTTTATATATATATATATATATATATATATATATATATATATATATATATATATATATATATATATATATATATATATATATTATACAGAGAGAGAGAAACACAATTTATTCAGTATTATTGTTGTTATAATAATAATAATATTATTATTATATTATTATTATTTTTATTATTATTATTATTATTATTATTATTGATATCATTGCTAATATAATTATTGTCGACACTTAGAAGAGTTATTGATGTACAAAAACTCAGAGCAATGAAAACTCTTGTATTTATTCAATATAAAATACAATGTACAGAAATTAATTGTTTTTTTTGGCGTGGATTCTAGAGTAAAATATTTAAGGAAGAGACATTTGATGGAAATTTTTATTGGCTGATCAATCTACAGAGAGATACAGATAATGAAATGTCTCTATAATATTGTTTAAACTAAATATTTTAAAGTTTGGAATTTAAGTTTATAATATATAATTAGTATATAACTCAATAGGTAATAAATGCTGAAAACTTGATCAAATTTAAATTTCCGAAGAAATTTGAATATATAAATTTTTTCGTGTGTGAAAATAGGAAACATGAAGCTTCGCCCTAATCACCTATTTATTTTTCTTTATTTTTTTTTAATAATAATAATAATAATAATAATAATAATAATAATAATAATAATAATAATGTATAGTATTGACCACTGTAGATGGTTTATAGAAAGAAGATTGAAATTGAATGCGAAAACAAGCCATAAGTGAGGTCGGGAAGTGGAAGCAATTGTGATCAGAAATGTGAAACCAGTTTCCATATAAAATAATGTGTTTATTTGGTCATTGCAGATATGAGTACACGGATTTGAATCAAATATGAAAGAGTTTCGAATGAGGTTGGGAAGAAAGCACGTGCGACGTCGCACGTCGCACGGAACATGCGACGTGCCACTTTGGTGTGAGAGCGACCTAACAGTCAGCAGAGAGATCTCATACTGCTTTTAAAACTTCAAGTGGTACAGATGAGAACGCTTTATGTACACTGATGAATTGTCATGTGTGTTGTTGTTGTTCGAATAGGGGTCAGGTGCAGTTATATCTCTCAAATTTATAAACATATACAGAATTGAACACGTTACTGTTGGACCCCACAAAAACTTTATCCCACTTACACTGTGGGTGAGCCAAATAGTGTGATTTAGAGGAGGTTGTGACCCTTTATCCTTAAGCATCTAGAGTTTAAGAACTTTGGAGAATTTATTTTCTCGTGAGGTTTGCTTTGACTCGGTCACCTTCATACGAAAGTTCTTGTGGCTATCGTATCTGTGTTCATGTAAAAAGTTGTCAATTACTGATTGTCTTGTGGCAATTTCATAGGAGCAAAACTTTACATATAAGAAATAATGACAAACAAATTCCTGGTAACTGCTTCTTGAACGACTAAATAAATTGTTGTTCCGGGTTTACGTCACTGACTCCCTTTTCTACTAAGGGCTAGGACGGTTGCCTTCTTGCGAAGGACTTGTTTTGGCAGATGTAATCGTGCATGCCCTTGCTAACCTCAGACCGTGACGGGGCGCGAACCCTCGACCTGACGCCTCAGAGTCGCGGACGCTACCGCTTGAGCCACGGTGACTACTAACGACTCTAAATATATGTTTACAGTAATTTTATAATAACCGTCAGTGGCATTTAATTAATATGTATCGGATGGATCTGGTAACAATGCCTCCATAACTACCTCATTTTGCTAATTTTATCGTACTAATATTTACCAAACCCCTTTTATAAATGACTTAACAAGACAAAGGAATGTGAAATCAATCCAGGATTTTATTAATACTTGATTTATGTTTTATTTTTCCATCATCTTTGAGACATAAAATGCAATTCCAAATTCAACAAGAATTTATGATGACATAAAATTATTTATATCTTTTTCTGCTTTGACGGACTGTATTTCATTTATAAATGTTGAAAATTTAATGTTAAAGTTATTGAATAAGTTTTTTTTTTTCATAGTAAGAGAGGTGTAAAGTATTCGAATTTAGCAACTCAGAGATTAATCATTTCCTGACATATGGAGGAAACAAGTGTTACATATTTCGTGGTTGACAAGTTTGAGAGTAATGTTGACAATATTTAATATTGAGAATCATGCGTTAATGATTTCTGTTTGATCGTTTAGAGATTACAGTTAACAATTTCTCATGTTGGGAAATAAGTTTAATGCATTCGATTTTATGTAGTTTTAGATTTAAGAGTTTTGTTTTTCTGATATGGGAAAACAAGTGTAAAGCAATCGTGTTTGATAGGTTTGAGATTTAGAGTACTGATGATTATTTATTTAGTTATTTATTTATTTATTTATTTATTTTTTGCAACAAACGTAGTTCCAGAGCCATGTTTATCTGAAGAATTTGGCAGGCAGACTTAGTCGAAATATACCAGCGTTTTTTGAAGAGAAATGTTCATTTCATGAGCTTTGATTTATTATCCACGCCGTTTATAAAATTAATTCATATTTCGTGGTTGACAAGTTTGAGAGTAATGTTAACCATTTTTAGTATTGAGAATCATGTGTTTATTATTTCTGTTTGATAGGTTAGAGATTACAGTTAACAATTTCTCATGTTGGGAAATAAGTTAAATACATTCGATTTTATTTAATTCTAGATTTAAGAGTTAAGTTTTTCTGATGTGGGAAAACAAGTGTAAAACAATCGTTTTTGATAGGTTTGAGATTTAGAGTACTGAGGATTATTTATTTATTATATTATTATTATTATTATTATTATTATTATTATTATTATTATTATTATTATTTGCAACAAACGTAGTTCCAGAGCCACATTTTATCTGAAGAAATTGGCAGGCAGACTCATTCTAAATATACAAGCGTTTTTGAAGAGAAATTTTATTTCATGAGTTTTGATATATTTCCACGCCGTTTATAATTAATTCATATTTTTATTGTATATATATATATATATATATCATATATATATATATATATATATATATATTTATATATATTTATGTGAATACATAGCGCTTTCAAAGGAGATAAGTACGTAAACTATTGTATTTTTGTAATTAACGTTATAAATATTTATATTTATTTAGATAAACATACCAAGAACACACAAAATTAGCAATGCAAACAAACAAACATATATTCTGAACATTGAGTAGTTGATTCAACCACCAATTTTTACAGGATGCAAACGAACGAGAAAGGAAATATTCTGAATACTTAAATTTTTTTTTTATGGACATTGACTTAATATATTCCTTTGAATTGCTCACTCTGTGTCTACATAAGAGAACAATAACCCTGGAAGTTTTATAGCAAAACCAAACAAATAAATAATTACAAACAATAAAAAAAAATCCCTTTTTAAATAGTATGTATTGAGTGCCATGACCACCCTCTGAAATGGATTTTCTTTGAAACCAAACAATTAAACAAACACACACAACAACAACAACACAAAAAGCTTCTTCAGAGTATTAGGTATTAAGTCCACTTCATTTTGTAGAAATTCGAACGAAAAATTATCTAATATGAAAACCTGATAAATCTTTCAGTGCCAAAGATATTAGTTTCAATATTTCATATGAACTGTTCTATATTGTACCTACGACAAAAGAATAATGATTAGACTTTTATTTTGATAGTATCATACTATTTAAAAAAATTCCCCTTTGCAGAAAATATGAACACACACGTTCACAATAAAAGAATAACAAATAAATAAACGAACAATTTCTTTATTTAACTTTTATTCAGATTAGAACTAAACTCTTCTTAGCACTGTGTACTCGGTATGAAAAAAAAAATAATAATTTTGATCGTACAAAAGTATCTTACTTTTTTCTCTTATTTTGTTTTGCTCATACTCACAAAACGCGATTAAATAATAAACTAATTAATACTAGCAAGATTATCTTGGTCATGAACTCAAAGCCTCGGCAAACACTGCATTATGTATTTCTAACTACATATTTCATGCAACATCAACAAGAAAAGTTGCATACTCAGCAACAACTCTTTACTGGAAACTAATTAATTTCCTTCTCGCAGAATGCAATTACCTCCTCCTCCTCTGCTCAAGGTTATTTTTTATTTTTTTTTTTTGCTTATCTTTTTTTTTTCTTTTTTTTTAAATGTCAAATGTACAATATTTACAATTGTTAAATGATTACAAAATTACATTGGAAAATTCTTTGGTTAATATATTCTGTATATTACTTGCATAACAAATATTCAAGAACCATTTCAAATAATTAAATTTACCTTTAATTAAACATAAAGTTTCCCATTCAGTCAAGTTCTGTGTACGACTAGTCCATACACAATATAGATAATTACAAATAAGCAGAACTGCAGTGTTCTCATCTCTTCTACTTCTTCCTTTAATATCTAACATTAATAATTTTAGCCAGTTATTATCTTGTACTGAACACATCAAATTAAATTTACTTTTAAACCAATGAAAAATATTTTTTATTCTTATACAAAAATAGAATATATGCATTGTATATTCAGGTTCACCACAAAAGTCACAATTTCCATTATTCTTAATTCCTAACATTTCTAAATGTTTATTTGTGGGTAATTTTTCATGTAAATATTTAAATATAAATTCTCTCTCCCTTAAACCAACCACTGGATGATTAACATTTTTCCATATATTACTCCACTGTAGCAAAGGATAATCTTTCTCTACTAATGGCTGTGATTTAACAAATATAACAGAATATATGTCTTTGCTTTTTATATGAGGAAATTTAGCATGTTTACACATTTTTCTTATGTTTTCCACTACACCAGAGTAAAACATGGGACATATATATGATACATCTGGATACTTATTTGTGTTTACTAAATAGCTTAGTCTTATGCTACAATAATAAATATTTAATAGTCTTCCTTCCAAAGTTTCTTTAAGGCTAGTAGCTGTAAGAATTGCAGCAGCTTTATTAAAAACATCTACTATACCAAGACCCCCTTCACTTTTAGGCAAAAGCAAGGTAGCTCTACGGATGGGATGATAGCTTCCCCTCCAAAGATACCTGAATATTAAAACATTTACTTTTTGTGCAAATCTCTTGCTTAATGGAAGTGTATGGGCTACATACCATACTTTCGATAATAAAATACAATTCACAATTATTGCCTTTGAAAAATTGTAAGATACCTTTGGGCAAGCATACTGATCCGTTTCTCTAGTTTTTCTATTATTATATTCCAATTCATTTCCATAGTCATCTTTTCGTCTTCACAATAAGAAATTCCCAATATCTTTAGATTATATTCTGTTTTAAGCCAACGAAGAGGCCAGTCATTTTTACCATGCCATTTCCCTATCCCAGTTATACTACTTTTATCTCTATTTAAAAGGGCACCACTTGCTTTTTCAAATAAATGTATTTCCTTAAAAACCTCAACTATAGATTCCTCTGTTGATACAAACACTGATGAATCATCTGCAAATCCTTGCATGCAAATTTTCCATCCATTTGGAAGCTGTGGTGATATTATTCTTTTATTATTCTTAATACCTAAAAAGAGAGGTTCTTGGTAAATTACATATAACATCATTGACAGTGGACATCCTTGTCTCACAGATCTCATAATTGGAAAAACATTACTCAACATTCCATTAATACTCAACCGACTGCAACAATCTTTATATAACATTTTCATCCAACTAATATACAAATCTGGAATTCCTAACTTATTCATAATTTTAAACAAAAATTCGTGGTGAACAGTATCAAATGCTTTATTCCAATCTAACTTCATAATGGCCATTGCATAATTATTTTTATAAGTATAATGAATAATGTCTCTAATATTATTATTGCAGTGCACTATTGATCTACCTTTAACACTGCAAAACTGTTCAACAGAGATCAATTTATTCATTACCGTCTTTAATCTGTTGGCCAAAAACTTAGCAATGATTTTATAGTCTACATTCAAGAGTGAAATTGGTCTCCATCCACTCAGTGTTTGATCTTCACTTCCCTTACTCAATAATATTATTATGCCCTCATTTTGTAAGTTCGAAAGTTCCTGTCTGTCCAATATATGTTTTATCACTTCAAAAAAATCATTTCTAATTATTTTTCAAAATTCTTTGTAAAATTCTGATGGTAATCCATCTATTCCTGGCGCTTTCCCTGTACCCATATCTTTAATCACATTCCCTAATTCTAACATACTAATATTACCAATTAAATCGTTACAGTCAATATCATTTAATTTATTACAACATAAATCCAGTAACATATCTTGTAACTGACAGTCACCTTCCACCTTATCATACAAGTTCCCATAAAAATCTTTAGCATGAGTTAAAATTGCTTTAGTATTATTCAATATCTGTCCATTGACGCCTTTTATATTCTGCATTATCTTATTATTTCTATTGACTTTCTCTTTCTTTAATAAATATGGAGACATTTTCTCTCCTTCAATTTTATCTTTCATTCTAGCCCTTATTTTCACTCCTTCACATATTTCATTCTGAATCCTTTCTATTTTATTTTTCACTGAATGTATTATATCAAAGTCTATAATTCCTACATTAGCCTTTTGGTATAATTCTTTTAACCTACATTGTAGTAAGTTTATCAGCCCATATTTTTCTGCTAAGATTTTTTTTGACATTTTAACAAAAAAACTTTTAATTTTCTCCTTGCAATAAATCCACCACTTGATCAAGTTATTAAACTTATACTGCTCTCCTTTTAAGAACTGCCATAGTACGCTAAAATTTTCTTTTACATCCTCTCTATTTAGAATGCTGACATTTAATTTCCACGTACCTTTACCTTTATTAGTTGACAAAAAGTTGATACTAGTAATTACCATACAATGATCTGAAAATGCTATAGGTACTGTTTTACATGAATTTATATGATTAAACAGACTTTTAACATATATTCTATCAATACGGGATGCATAATTTGTCTTAATATATGTATAATCTGTTACATAATTGATACTTGCAGCATCTCTAAAACCAGTCCCTTTAAGTAATTCACAAATTTTTTTTGATATTACAGTTTTATCCAAAGAACTAACATCTTTTACATGAGTTACACTATTAAAATCCCCTGCAAAAATTGTGTCATCTATATTTAGTCTTAAATAATATAATAATCTATCAAAAAAATCTTCTCTCTCTCTTTTCTTATTCGAGCCCGATGGGGCATAAACATTAAGTAAATGAATTTCCTTACCACCAGTTCCTATCTTTAAGCTTAGTATTCTACCTTCATAGTCCATCTCTTGTTTTATAACAGTTATAGGAGACAATCGTTTACTGATCAATATTGCAACACCTCCTTTTAAATAAGTAGTTGGATTTATAAATACTTCATAATATTGCTCTATATGATATAATGAATTTCCTGCCTTAATGTTATGTTCTTGCAACATTATTATGTCTAGTTTATAAAGATTAGCAAGAGAAATTAATTTTAATTCTTTCCTATCGTCATTCAAACCATTGATATTTAGCGTACAAACAGTCAGAGCCATGAAAAAAAAAATATATAAAAGAGAATATAATGTGGATAAAAAAAAGAAACATTACCTTGCCAATTTTCGTTTCTTAACATTACTAATTTCCAACTTCTTATTCTTTTTTATTTTGAATTTACCTCCTTTTTTTACTTTAACAAACCACTGTTCTTCCTTACACTCCTCACTTATCGACATTCCTTCAGAAAATGTTTCTTCACCGGTTTCAGTGCTTGACCGATTCACCATCTTTATCCGTTGTTTCTTTATTTATTTCCGTTATCTCATTATCTTCAAAGTATGTCTTTCTTTTATAACCTTATCTAGGGCATTACACACTTCTTTTGTCCTCTTCAGTTTACGCTTATATTGAGAAAAAGTTCCTTGATCCATATCTTTATCTGCAGTCCTATGCACTTCCACCGTTGTTACACCTGTTTCCAAGGGTACATCCTCTTTCCTCTTGTTAAGAGATTGATCATCATTTGGGAATGGTTCCTCTGGACTGCTACTAATGTGTGTCCTTTCCTCTGTCATCTTCATCTGTGCATTCACTTTCATCTGTACATATTCCCACTGGCTAATTGTATTTCTTGTACTAGCGGCTCCTTTGTTTTTTGTTTGTTATCTCCAT
>JAXCGZ010005228.1:0-10000 GCA_037179515.1 Halocaridina rubra
CTTTCCCGTAAGCACAATTAGGTAATCACACACACCCACACACACACACACACACACACACACAATATATATATATATATATATATATATATATATATATATATATATATATATATATATATATATATATATATATATATAGATAGATAGATAGATAGAGAGTTAGCTATAGTGGCAGTGGGAGGGGTTCAATGGCCAGTAATGGGAGATGAAAATGAGAGAGAGATTACAAGAGAGGAGGTGAAAAGGGCAATATATGAAGCGAAAGCAGGTAAAGCACCTGGAATGGATGGTGTGAGAGCGGAGATGTTGAAAGAAGGGGGTGTGACTGCATTGGAATGGTTAGTGAGAGTGTTTAATATATGCTTTATGTTGTCATTGGTGCCAGTGGATTGGGTGATTGCCTGTATAGTGCCCCTATACAAAGGTAAGGGAGATATGTATGAATGCAGTAATTTTAGGGGTATAAGTTTGTTGAGTGTGGTAGGAAAAGTGTATGGTAGGATACTGGTTAATAGGATTAGGGATAAGACAGAATATGTGATCGCGGAAGTGCAGAGTGGTTTTAGGAGAGGTAGAGGCTGTATAGATCAGATTTTTATAGTTAGGCAGTTATGTGAGAAATATTTAGCAAAGGGTAAGGATGTGTATTTTGCATTTTTGGATCTGGAGAAAGCATATGATAGAGTTGATAGAGAGGCTATGTGGAATGTTTTGAGATTATATGGAATCAATGGTAAATTGTTGCATGCAGTGAAGAGTTTGTATGAGGGTAGTAGAGCTTGTGTTAGGGTAGGGAATGAAGTGAGTGAGTGGTTTCCAGTGAGTGTGGGACTGAGACAGGGATGTGTGATGTCACCATGGCTGTTCAATTTGTATATTGATGGAGTTGTAAGAGAGGTGAATGAGCGAGTGCGTGGTCTAGGTTTGAGAATGGTAGATGGGGATGATAAGAGTGGGAGCTGAATCAGTTGCTGTTTGCAGATGATACTGTGGTGGTGGCAGATTCAGAGGAAAAGCTGTGCCAGTTAGTGTCAGAATTTGGAATGGTGTGTGAGAGAAGGAAGCTGCGAGTGAATGTGGGAAAGAGTAAGGTTATGAGGTGTACAAGAAATGAGGATGGCGCTGGATTGAATGTTATGTTGAATGGAGAGACACTTGAGGAGGTTAATCAGTTTAAGTATTTAGGCTCGGTTATAGCTGCAAATGGTGGAGTGGAAGCAGATGTGTGTCACAGAGTGAATGAAGGATGTAAAGTGTTGGGTGCATTGAAAGGAGTGATGAAGATAGAGGGTTGGAAATGAATGTTAAGAAAGTTTTGTATGAGAAAGTGGTTGTGCCAACTGTGATGTATGGATCAGAGTTATGGGGTATGAAAGTAAGTGAGAGACGGAAACTAAATGTGTTTGAGATGAAATGCCTGAGGAGTATGATTGGTGTATCTCGATTGGATAGGGTTAGGAATGAAGTGGTGAGAGCAAGAACGGGTGTGAGGAGAGAAATTGCAGCCAGAGTAGATATGAATGTTCTGAGATGGTTTGGCCATGTGGAAAGGATGGATGATGAAAGGCTGCTGAAAAAGGTGATGAATGCAAGAGTTGATGGGAGAAATGCTAGAGGGAGGCCTAGGTTTGGATGGATGGATGGAGTAAGGAGAGCCCTGAATGATAGGAGGATGGATGTGAGGGAAGCAAGCGAGCATGCTAGGAATAGGAATGAGTGGCGGGTGATTGTGACGCGGCTCTGATGGGCATCTGCTGTTACCACGGGGCTGCATCTTACAGAGATAGCCCTGTGGTAGGGGCAGTAGGAGGAGCTGGCAGTTGTGAAGCGGCACAGGTTGTGGAAGAGCCTGGAGGATGGGCTGTGGCACTCCAGCAGTGCCATCTGAACGGTCGCTAGCTCCCTCGTCATTGCCCATAGAGCAAAGTAATCCCCCTATTTGTTTTCCTTTCTTGATATCGGCTACCCCCCAATTAAAGGGGGAAACAGCCAAGGTATATATATATATATATATATATATATATATATATATATATATATATATAGAGAGAGAGAGAGAGAGAGAGAGAGAGAGAGAGAGAGAGAGAGAGAGAGAGAGAGAGAGAGAGAGAGAGAGAGAGATAGATAGATATGCACACACACACACTCAACTTAGTCTCTGTAACTGCCACTCTTATCTGCCTTACTGTTGTGAATCCCATCTTTTAATACTACTGCCTTAAGAACCTAAGAAAAGAAGAGACTGCAACATGCCTATACTGGCGCACACGAGGCACCTCCATTTTTGACTGAAAATCTCAGCAAGTTAGACATATTCTATTCTACTCTGTTTTGTTTTAATTTAATTTTCCTTTTTTTATGATTCTTCAACTAATAATAATTAGCATTATTTTTTATTATTTTTTTTGGGGGGGGGATTTTTGCCCTTCGACAAACACTTGCAGGTCCGTTAGCCTTCATTGGGTCGTTGTCTACTAGTGTTAGTTCTCCTTGCCAACTTTTCTGCCCAGCCAGATGGGGAACGTGTGACGCCCCCCTGCCCTACCTGTAACCGCAGTCAGAGGGGGTACTACAGGTACCTAGGCTCAAGTGTAGGTGCGGGAGTTGCTAAACACAAAGCACTAACCTATTCATACCCACCCTTCAACTGTAATATGTCTGTTTAACCTACATTTGAAGGTGTTAAAGGTATTGACATTAATTAAACTACTAGGAAGCCTGTTCTATGTATTATCTACTATTATTACCAAACCAATTTTTACCTATTTTCTTTCTGAACTAAATTTATCAAGTTTTAACCCATTATCTCGAGTTCTGGTTTGATCATGAATTTTTAAAACATTATTAATATCACCCTTGTTAATTCCTTAAGACCATTTATACACTTCAATCATATCCCCCCCCCTAAATCAATGCCTTAGAGAGTGCAGATAAAGTTTTTTTAGCCAGTCTTCATATGATAGATTTCTGACATTGTGCATCATCTTGGTCATTCTTCGCTGCACTTCCTCCACAGATTCCATTTCTATTCTATAATTGGGTGACCAGAATTGCACAGCATAATCCAGATGGGGCCTAACAAATGCAAGATAGAGCTGTAAAATAACTTTTTCCGTCTTATTGCTAACACTTCTTGAGATAAATACTAAAATTCTGTTTGCTTTATTTCTGACCGCAGTACATTGCTCTCTTGGCTTAAGATTACTACTCACAAGAACTCCTAAATCCCTCTCACATCGAGAGCTCATGATTTCATGGTTATTTAGCTTATAAGTCGTATTGTCTATTATAGTACCCATCTTTACTACTTTACATTTTTCAACATTAAATTCCATTTGCCACTTCTCTGACCATTCAAATAATTTACATAGATCGTCTTGTAAAGCATGAATGTCTTCTTCTCCATTTATTATTCTGCCAATTTGAGTGTCATCTGCGAATTTACTTAGGTTACTACTGATATCCGAGTCCAGATCATTTAGATATATGATGAATAATAGAGGACCAAGTACCGAGCCTTGTGGTACCCCGCTAGTAACTGATCCCCACTCCGATTTTTCTCCATTTATGCAAACCCTCTGTTTCCTGTCCTTTAACCATTCGTTGATCCATCTGAGAACATCTGTTCCGTGATCTTCAAGCTTTTTAACTAGTCTTTTATGAGGAACTCTATCAACAGCTTTACTAATATCTAGATATACTGTATCGTATTCTTTGCTACTATCTACTGCCTCGTAAATGTCTGAGTAAAAAGACAGTATGTTTGTAAGACACGAAAAACTCTTCAGAAACCCATATTGTGAGTTTTATCAGTGTGTAATTTTAGATGTTCCCTTATTTGCAATGATGGATTCTAGAATCTTACCCACTGTTGACTTTAAGCTTACATGGCTATAATTTTTCTTTTTAACCCGATCTCCTTTTTTTGAATATGGGTACCACATCTGCCAATTTCCACTCTTTGGGTACCAATCCCAATTTTATTTAATTATTAAATAGTGCAGTTAGTGGACAACTATGCTCCTTTAATACTCTAGCATAAATTTCATCAGGTCCCGGAGATTTATGAGCCTTTAATTTATCAAATTTTTTTTTATTACATCCTCCCTCGTAATATTTATTGTACTAAGTATATTATCAGGACTGTCTGTGTATATGAATTCCACCTATGGAATATATTCCAAGTTTTCATTGGTAAAAACAGATAAGAAATATTAATTTAAACATCTACACATCTCTGCATCATCATCCGTGATATGACCCTTGGTCCAACTTTTTCCTTAAATTTAGTCTGATAGTGTTGATAAAAACCTTTAGGAGGATCTTCAGCTTCTCCTGCTATTTTAACTGTGTAGTTTCTTTTCGACTCTAATTTTTTTTTTTTTTGTAACTTCCCTGTTTAACTGTATATATTGCTGCCTCAACTGCCATTCACCTCTTTTGAGTCTCCTGTATATTCCTTTTTTAAAGCCTATAAGATTTGTTATTCTGTTGTCCATCCATTTAGGGTCATTTCTTCTTGATTTGAAATGTTTTATGGGAACATATCCTTTCTGAATATTCTTAAGAGTTGTGAAAAATTTTGTATATTCTTCATCCAAGATTGATCTCATCACATGCTAATCCTTGACCCCCTTCTTGGACTAATCTGCTACCTGCGATCTGACCTGCTGGATTAACTGCCCACCTCTGTACTTCAGAAATCCCTTCCTAGACCTCAATAGATAATTTAGTTTTTAGACCCTCAAAATCTCGTGCTCTAAAGTTAAAATCTGCTCTAAATCTGCTTTACTGTTGTGAATCCTATCTTTTAATTCTACTGCCTTACCAGCTATTCCATTAGCATTTGTGTACAGCAGTCTTAATGAGGCCTCATCCCTTGAAAGAAGATCATGGGGTGGGGCCTCATTAAGATTGCTGTACACAAATGCTCATGGAATAGCTGGTAAGGCAATTGAAATAAAATATAGGATTCACAACAATAAGGCAGATATAGTAGCAGTTACAGAGAAGAAGTCAAGTGAGGACATAAACAGTGTCACAGTTTTTCCTAAGGGCTTCAGAATATTAAGGGTTGAAAGATATGAGAGGACTGGTGGAGGGATAGCACTGCTCCAAAGTGAAAGGTTTCAGGTTGAAGAAACAAACTTTGCTCTAAAAAATGAGTTAGGGAATTTCTTGTTGCTCGCATAAATACTGGGTCAGAGAGCATTTTCATAACTGTTGTATATAAATCACCAAGAATCCAACATAGGCTAGAAGTTTATGAGGAAAGTCATATAGGTACTATTAAAGTCATAAACTCAGTTGTAAACATTGCACGGGAGAGAAAACGTAGGATTTTGATTATGGGAGATATTAATCATAGAGAGAAAGATTGGCTAAATTTTGACCCACACAGTAGGAAGGACTCATTCGGGGCAAGACTTCTAGATTGCGTACAAGGGAATTTCCTACACCAAGATGGTCTGGAATCAAAGAGGGCCAGGAGTGGGGATGAGCCATCGCTACTTGATTTAGTATTCACAGATAATGTGTTGGATACTGAAAAAATTGAGTATGAACCACCAGTTGGAAAGAGTGACCACTGTTTGTTGTTGATGGTGTATATCATTGAAGATGTTCTTGCTGAAAGTAGAGGTACTGAGAACACGAGGAGGAGCTATCCAATAGGAGATTACATTAAAAATGAATGAACTTTTTGCAGTTATTGACTAGAGGACCTATTTAACAACATATCTGTACAAGAAATGTAAGAGATCTTTTGTGAGGAATATTGGAAGATAGTAGATTGTTGCATATTTTCCACCAGAATAGGAATTATGCAAGACAGTAATGATTCAATAATTAGTGTAAGAGAGCTAAGGAGTGGAGAGACAAATGCTGGAAGAGGTATAGGACAGTGATTCCCAACCTTTACACATTGGAAGAACCCTTGTAATAATTTTTCATATTCCATGGAACTCCTATATTTAGTGTACTAATATATATATTATTTTTTTAAGCAAAGTTCTTGAGCAACGTAAGTCATATGAAATCTACTATTACATCACATGAGAGTTCACAGTAATAAGTTAATAATGTTATGAGTTACTGTCATTTTCTAATAGCACATATTTATGTTACGGTTTCTTGCGGGAGCCCTGTTGATGGTCGGTGGAATGCCAGGGTTCCGCGGAACCCCGTTTGGGAATCGCTGGTATAGGAAGAGAAAAGTCATAAATGCCTGGGAGACTTATAAAAGAGTAAGAAATTATTACCTAAATAAAAGAACAGGTTTTAAAGCTACAGAGAGCAGATGGAAGCATCACTGAGACAGATGAAGAGATATGCAGAGAAATGTATGAGTTTCAGTCAATATTTATAGTAGAAAATACCCCCCACCCCCTCAGATTGCAGAGATAGGAGCTCAGGGGTCGGAATTAGAGAACATCATCTTTTCAGGTCCTGATGATATATCCCCTTATGTACTTAAGAAATGCGCTAATTTAATATCAGCAGCACTATGTATCATATTTGAAAAGTCGCTGGAGTCAGGGGAGATTTCAAGATGCTGGAAACAAGCGAACGAGGTACCTCTCTTCAAAAAGGGAAGGAGGGATACGGCTCTAAACTATATCCTTGCTTCCTTGACTAGCATAGTTTGCAAATTATGGAGAAACTACTAAGGAAACATATCTCTCTTCTTTTGAAATTATTCAATTTTTTATCAGTGAGACAGCATGGCTTTAGAGGAGGTAGATCAACAGTAACAAACGTATTAGAAGTTTATGATGAGCTAAGCCGAATCTTACAGAAAAGAGAGGACTGGGCAGATTGCTTATTCCTAGACGTCCAGAAAGCATTTGACACTGTTCCACATGGTAGACTTATTAAGAAGCTGCAAGCAATGGCAAGAATAGATGGAAATGTCTTGGAATGGATAAAAATTACTAAGAAGGAAGGGAACAGTGTCGGAATAGAGAATAGTTAGTAGTGGAGTTCACAGGGTTCAGTTTTGGGGCCACTTTTGTTTCATGTATATGTAAATGACTTAGCAGAGTCTGTAAATTCATTCATGAATATGCTTGCAGATGAAGCAAAGATTGTGAAAAAAGTAAGAAACGAGAACAATGATAGAGAACTTCAGGAAGATCTAAATAGTCTTCATGAGTGGTCAGAAAAGTGGCTAATGAAATTTAATGCTTTAAAATGTAAGGTAATAAGAATGGGTGCAAGTGGAAGAAGGCCCAAGCTTGACTACTCGGTGGCTGGAGTAGAACTTCAAGAGACAGAGAATGAGAGAGATCTATGACTAAAGATATCAGCCGATTTGTCTCCAGAAATGCATATAAGAGGCATAGTACGGGCACCATATGCTTTCTTAGCAAATATAAGGGTAACCTTCAGGCACATGGAAAAGGAAATGTTCAGAAATATTTATGTAACTTATGTGAGGCCAAAGCTTGAATATGCAGCCCCCTTTTGGAATCGGCACTTGAAAAAGTGCGTAGTTAAGCTGGAAAAATTTGAATGACATGCCACGAAACTGATGCCACAAATACGCAATCCCAGTCATGATGGGAGGCTGAGGGAATTAGACTTACCATCAATCGAAGCCAAAAGAATGTGGGGGGATATGGTGTCGGTTTTTAAATGCCTTCATGGTTATGACAAGTGGCCAGGGATCAATATTTTGATATGGCTGGCACTAGAACTACAGGTCATAGTTTGAAGCTTCGTGAGAAAACTTCTTTGCAGGATGTGAGGAAGTTTTTTTTTTTTGTGTAAGAGTAGTTAATAATTGGAATTCGCTAAGGGAGGAGGTAGTTAATGCTAATGCTAACTCAAACCATAGTTAATAATATAAGCACCACTAAATACAAAATGGAACCGATCAGGAGACGGGAATTTACCAGCTTGGGACTCTTTCCCGTAAGCACAATTAGGTAATTACACACACACACACACACACACACACACACTCGCATATATATATATATATATATATATATATATATATATATATATATATATATATATATATATATATATATATATATATATATGTGTGTGTGTGTGTGTGTGTGTGTGATTACCTAATTGTGATTACCTAATTGTGTTTACGGGAAAGAGCCCAAAGCTCGTATCTTCCCGTCTCCTCATCGGTTCCATTTTATACTTAGTGATACTTATCATACCTGTCATTAAAACTATGGATTGAGATAGCATTAACTACCTCCTCGCTTATATAATTCCAATTATCAACTACTCTTACACTGAAAAAGTATTTCCTTACATCCTGCGAAGAAGTTTTCTTACGAAGCTTCAAACTATGACCTCTAGTTCTAGAGCCAGCCATATCAAAATATGTGTGTGTGTGTGTGCGCATGCATATCTGTGCGTGTATATATATATATATATATATGTGTGTGTGTGTGTGTGTGTGATTACCTAATTGTGATTACCTAATTTTGTTTACGGGAAAGAGCCCAAAGCTCGTATCTTCCCGTCTCCTGATCGCTTCCATTTTATACTTAGTGATACTTATCGTACCTGTCCTTAAAACTATGGATTGAGATAGCATTAACTACCTCCTCGCTTAGCGAATTCCAATTTTCAACTACTCTTACACTGAAAAAGTATTTCCTTACATCCTGCAAAGAAGTTTTCTTACGAAGCTTCAAACTATGACCTCTAGTTCTAGAGCCAGCCATATCGAAATATCGATCCCTATCCACTCTATCATAACCATGAAGGAATTTGAAGACTGTCACCATATCCCCCCTTACTCTTCTAGCTTCGAGTGATGGCAAGTCTAATTCCCTCAGCCTCTCATCATAACCGAGATTGCGTATTTCTGGCACCAGTTTCGTGGCATGTCTTTGAACTTTTTCAAGCTTAGCTATGTGCTTTTTCAAGTGCGGATTCCAAAAGGGGGCTGCATATTCGAGTTTTGGCCTCACATAGCTTACATAAATATTTCTGAACATTTCCTTGTCCATGTGCCTGAAGGCTACCCTTACATTTGATAAGAATGCATATGCTGCCCTTACTACGCCATTTATATGTATTTCTGGAGACAAATCTGCCAGTATGTTTACTCCTAGATCTCTCTCATTTTCTGTCTCTTGAAGTTGTACTCCAGCCACCGAGTAGTCAAGCTTGGGCCTTCTTGCACTTGTACCCATTCTCATTACCTTACATTTTGAGGTATTGCATTTCATTAGCCACTTTTCTGACCACTCATGCGGATTATTTAGATCCTCCTGAAGTTCTCTACCATTGTTCTCGTTTTTTACTTTCTTCACAATCTTTGCATCATCTGCAAACATATTCATGAATGAATTTACAGACTCTGGTAGGTCATTTACATATACAAGGAACAAAAGTGGCCCTAAAACTGAACCCTGTGAACTCCACTACTAACTCTTCTCCATTCAGACACTGAGTGTCTTACTCTAACCCTCTGTTCCCTTCCTTCTAAGTAAGTTTTTATCCATTCCAAAACATTTCCACCTATTCTAGCCATTGAGTGCAGCTTCCTAATAAGTCTCCCATGTGGAACAGTGTCAAACGCTTTCTGGAAGTCTAGGAATATGCAATCTGCCCAGCCCTCTCTTTCCTGTAAGATTTGGCTTACCTCATCATAAAATTCTAATAAGTTTGTTACTGTTGATCTACCCTCTCTGAAGCCATGTTGCCTCACTGACAAAAAGTTGAAGGATTCCAAGTGAAGAGAGATATGTTTCCTTAGTAGTTTCTCCATAACTTTGCAAACTATGCTGGTCAAGGAAACTGGTCTATTGTTCAGAGCCGTATCCCTCCTTCCCTTTTTGAAGATAGGTATCACATTTGCTTGTTTCCAGCATCTTGGAATCTCCCCCGACTCCAGTGACTCCTTAAATATGATACTTAGTGCCACTGATATTGTGTTTGCGCATTTTTTAAGCACATGAGGGGATATGTCATCAGGACCTGTAGCTTTATGAACATCTAAATCCATCAGCGCTTTGCA
>JAXCGZ010005229.1:0-7500 GCA_037179515.1 Halocaridina rubra
AATAATAATAATCCTTTATTCCAATGTACATTGGGTATTTAAATAAGATACATATATATTCCAGATAGACATCTGTGGTGTACGATATAGACATACTAAAACAAACAAATCATAAAGATGAGTGTACCATTAAAATTTACAAGTAAAATCTTCCTTTAAGAGCAACTTCTTAAGATTATATTTAAAAGTATACACTGAACCAGCATTTTTTAGTTCTCTGGGAAGCTGATTATATAAATGAGGTCCACGAATGTTTATATCTCTTGAGCCAATATCAGTTTTAGACCTTCGTACTAATAAATCTTCCCCTTGACGGGTAGTTAACCCGGTAACTGAGCTTACTGTAGAAAAATTATACAAGCAATCAGGAATATTGTTTCTTAGTATATTAAAAACAAAGGTACATATATCAAAAACATATTTATCTCTAATCTTTATCCATTCTAGATCTTTTAAAACAGGAGAGATGTGCTCGTATTTTCTTACATTGCCAACAGCCACTCGTGCTGCAAAGTTTTGTAACTTTTGTATTCTTTGTAATTGAGTCTTATTTGTACATCCCCAAACTTTGAGACAGTAATTAATTAAACTCATAGCTAAGGACTGGACAATTATTATACGAGTTGATGTTTCAAATGAGTCTTTTACCCTATTTAGATATATTAGAGTACCCATTACTTTTTTATAAATTTCATCTATATGCATTTCAAAATTCATGTAACGGTCAAAATAGACACCTAGGTTCTTTACCGAGTTCATTGGCTTAATGATATTACCGTTAAAATTTATATGAAGATTGTCATCAACTTCTGATAATAATTGTCTGGATCCGATAAGAATAGATTGGGTTTTAGTTTCATTAAGTAACAGACCATTTTTTAGAAAGTAACGTTTAGCCATATACAAAATTTCTTCTGCTCTACGAATAATATTTTCTAAATCATTAATTTCTCCTTCAATTAAGATTTGAGTATCGTCAGCATATTGAATGACATAACAGTTAGGTAAATATTTTACTAGATCGTTTACATATATTAGAAAAAGTATAGGTCCTAGGATCGATCCCTGAGGGACCCCAAACAATACCTTCTTGCGACTTGAGACTACATCTTTTATCCTGACTGACTGATAGCGGTTTTTTAAATAGTTCTCGAACCAGCTTGGGTCAATGTTCATTTTTTTGCATTTTTCTAATAGAGTGGTATGGTGTACACTATCAAAAGCTTTAGAAAGATCGAGTAGTAGTAGCAATGATATTTTCTTATTATCTATATTTTTGTATATTTCATCTGATATTTTCAATAAGGCAGTTTCAGTTGATAATTTTGGCCTGAAACCGTGTTGACTTTTTGCAATAAGTTTATTTTTTTCAAGAAACTCACTTAACTGATTTGCAACAATCTTTTCAAGTATCTTTGATAAAATTGGTAGTAAAGAGATTGGTCTATAGTTAGAGACGTCGTCAGGATTTCCATTTTTAAAACCAGGAATTACATGGGGATTTTTCCATAAATCTGGGTAGATATTGGTAACTATGGAAGTATTGATTATTACCGTCAGATAATAAGCTATTACAAATAATGAATCTCTAATAAAACGAAAACAAATTCCATCTGATCCATATGCATTAGAGTCTTTCAGATTTTTTATTACTAAGATTACTGTATTACAATCTACTGTAGTAGGGTTAAAGACATCATTACTTCTATTGAATGCACTATGTTCTTGAACATTATTATTATTATTACTACCATCATCACTATTATCATTACCATTACTACCACCATCATTATTATTTACACCATTATCAACATTTCTATTATTATTACTACTACCATCATCATTATTATTACCACCATTACTATTATTGATTTCATTTATTATTTCTTTTTTTGTTTTTTCAAAGGTTTTTTTCCCCACTTCAGCGAAAAAATTATTGAACTCTTCTGCTTTAGCACTTACATCTACCTCATCGGGTATAATTGATATGTTACTACTTTTATTACAGTTATTGGAAAGCATGGTTTTAGCAATTTTCCATGTATCAGAGATATTGCCTTTAGCGTTTTGAAATTCATTTTTGTAATACTGTTTCTTACTGTTACTTAATAATGATTTTACTTGTTTCTTATGCTCTGTAAACTTTTCTCTTAAAGGGATATTATCTCTTTGTAGCTTTACTTCATTTTGTAGTTTGTCTCTTTCTTTCATAATGTTTTTTATGTCATCTGTTATCCAAGGAGCGGGGGGACGAAATATTTCTCTTGTCACGAGTGGTGCACATCGATCTATACATGATGATAAGACACTGGTTAAAGTATTTACTTGTGTATTGATATTATCGGTATATAGAATTTCATTTAATTTATGTACTTCATTCATAAGTAAACTACAAAGTAATTCTTGTGAATAATTTCTTAAGCATCTGAATGTTTTAAAGATTGGTTGTCTCTTTGGTTTGCGAATATTTAGGGACGTTACAATTTCCTCGTGGTCTGCTATAGGGCTTGGCATTACGTCACACTTAGTTATCATATGTTTGGAGTTTGTTATTACTAGATCGATTTGGGAAACTGAAGTGGGAGTGATTCTAGTTGGTTTATTTATAATCTGTTCTAGATTTAAATTCTTAATAAGTCTACTCATTTTATTTTCTCTTTTTAGTTGATCATCATTAAAATCGCCATATATAAAAACTGGTTTGTTTTTTAAAATTATCTCCTTAAAAACGTCCAAAATATAGCTAAAAGAGGTTACCGAGGCTTTGGGGTGGCGGTACACGCAGCCTATGATAATAGAAGGAAACTTTTTATGTTGGACAGAGATCCATTTATCTTCCACTCCTTCGTGCTTCTCAGTTTCAAGATTTAGTTCAGTGGCCTTCAAATAATTTTTAACATATAAACATACACCTCCACCTCTACCACTGTCATAGCGATAAATATTATATGAAGGAATATTAATAAATGCATTGTTAATTGACGGATACAGCCATGATTCGCTAATGCAAAGAACATCAATATTTTCTTGTACAAGCATATGTTCAATTTCTAGTATATGGGATAACAGGGATTGTGCATTTATATGTACGACAGATAATCTATCATTATATTTACAAGTAACTTTCACATCGGCACTGTCTTCTTGGCCATGATTCTAATAATAATCATTATTTTTACATAATCTACTCTTATGACCATATTCATGACATACATTACATTTAACTTTATGATCAAATCTACAATTTGATTGGCGGTGATTGAACTCACCACAATTATAACATCCATATCTTTGACTTTGCACATAATCATAATCCCTTCTTTCTCTGTTTTGTTTGTAAGTATGACTTATCCTAGTGTTGGTATTGCTGTATCGTCCCTGGGAGCCAGTATCACCATGTCTACCACGCGAGAAATTATTATAATCATAATCCCTTCTTTCTCTATTTTGTTTGTTAGTATGACTTAGCCAGGTGTTTGTATTGCTGTATCGTCCCTGGGAGCCAGTATCACCATATCTACCACGCAAGAAACTATTTTTGACTCCCGTATTTTGGCCTTGAAGATTCTCCTGTCCATTTATCTCACTTACCCTAGCATTTCAGTGGGGAAAAGAATGTCGCGTTCAATATATGCCTTGAAGCAGGAACGTTAAACAGTTACAAGTTTCCAAGCTCAAGACTTTTCATGCTGTGTATATATTTACCTCATATAACCCTAAGCACCAATTGTAGACTATCCTATTATTTTTTCAATAAAGTTTTCCCTCAAAACACTAATTCTCAGCGTTCACATTGTTACAAAACGGCAAGGAAAGCGTTTTCCGTTAGCGTTGTCTGATGCTTTGAACGAGCCCCCTCAGCTTCCTTCAAGGCGGGAGAGGATGTGGTGTTCATCATCAGTATGGATGAGATGAATGTCACGATTGCCTGTGATGATGCCCCGTAAATGTGCTTTTGATGGTGATGATAATGACAGTGGTGAAGTGTTTAAAGCGGTTAGTGGAAACTGCAGCCAGGGTTGAAGGTGGTAATAATAATAATAATGATAATGATGATAATAATAATAATAATAATAATAATAATAATAATAATAATAATAATAATAATAATAATAATAGAAATAATAATAATAATAATAATAATAATGATAATAATAATAATAATAATAATAATAATAATAAAAATAATAATAATAATAATAATAATAATAATAACGATGATAATAATAATAATAATAATAATAATAATAATAATAATAATAATAATAATAATAATAATAATAACGATAATAATAATAATAATAATAATAATAATAATAATAATAATAATAATAATAATAAAGCAAAGGCCATCCAAAATATATTATAATATTTATATTCATTACTATATGACTGCATTATTACTATCATTATAATTACTATTATTATTATTATTATTATTATTATTATTATTATTATTATTATTAGTAGTAGTAGTAGTAGTAGTAGTAGTAGTAGTAGTAGTAGTAGTACTAAAACTACTACTACCAGTAGTAGTAGTAGCAGCAGTAGTAGTAACAGCAGTAGGAACTACAGGTTTACCAAAAGTAATAATGGACAAGAAAGACGCATAATAGCATCAAATGAAAACAAAAAATCTCATTCCAAAGAGTATTTAAGAAAGTTTGCAAGGCTCCGATAACTTTTCTGCACAAGTTAAGTTCCCACAATCGAGGGATTTAGATTCCCCCTTTGTAAGCACTCCAAGAATGAAAAGCAGAGGCGGTTTTTTTATCATAAATTAATACGGTTTTGATCATAAATTCATACATAAATTGACATACACAACATTATGGTGCATTGGTAGCGTCTAGGGGTGGTAATGTATTGGTCCTGGATTCGATTTTGAGCCGAATTTGGATTAGTTTTCACGGTTTCATGTGGTTAATGATTAAACTGAGCAATTAGTTTAGGGTGGGTAGGTGATTTCCTATAGGTAGTCACCGTGGCTCAAGATGTAGCGTCCGCGACTTTGAGGCGACAGGTCGAGGGTTTGCGCCCCGTCACGGTCTGAGGTTAGCAAGGGCATGCACTCAGGGTAACGATTACATCTGCGAAAACAAGTCCTTCACAAGAAGGCAACCATCCTAGCCCTTGGTTGAAAAGTGAGTCCGTGACGTAAAACCGGAACAAAAAGGTGATTTCCTATAGGTCAAATTGATTATGCAGTCATTGCCTGGAGATAACAGGGTCCATTTATTGGAGAGGGGGCTTGAGCTCTGGCTATGTGGTATGCATATAGTCGGACTCTAGTGCTATCAATGTCCCTTGCCTCTGACATTCACTAGAGATCTATACCCTTTATCTAGTCTCATAGGGAATAGTAAGAAGCAACGACCCCATATGAACAATGGAAGATTGAAATATATTCATTACCTATAAGCATAATGTAGATACAGCAGCATCTAAAGACTGGAGGAGCAAAGCAGCTAAATTCAGTGCCGTACCTATGCCCAGAGCATCGGATATTCCTGGAAAGGCTTGGTATTATGATGGGCATCTAGTCATCCTAGCCCTTAGCTGTAAAGGGAGTTCGTGACGTAAAACCGAAACCAAACCAAACTCTAAGCCAAAACCAAGTAATCTCCAAAAGGCTAGCGAGAAACACCGACCCAATATGATAGTAAGATTATTAGTTATTCATTTAAAATAATGTAGATGCATCAGTAATCCAAGTGCTGGGGGAGAAACCCAGTTCAGCTTAATGCCGGTCCCAAGCCCAGGGCAGTGGAGGGGATTCGTGTCAAGAGAGGATTATGGGGTCATAACACTCACAGCCAAAAGCAACATCAGTCTCCAAGAAGCTAGAGAGAAATAGCGACCCAATTTGAAAATGGGAAAAGACAATGTCGATTGTCTTAGAAGTAAGCAAACAGCATAAATCGTGGAAGCAACTGGACAATATGCTCCTCAGGCTATTGATAGGTGCGCTTCCTCAAATGTTACTACACACGCACGCACGCACGCACACACACATACATACATACATACATTCATGATCTCCAACTCTCGAAAAATATAAAATCATAATCAAGTAAAAATAATCGAATAAGCAAGCAAAATGAACAGCCACTAAATGCAAAAAACAAAAAAAAATTATATAAATAAATAAAAAGCTCGCTGGCAGACCAGATATCTTCTAAATTATGGCTTATATTCATGACAAAAGGCAGTTTCAATGTAGATTATACGGTCAGTATTTCTATAATAAGCCAAAAGAAACGTGTATTGGGTATTACCCACGAAGGACAAAGGGTGTCACTGATATAGTGCCATGTGCGTGTATGTGCACTGATATAGTGCCATGTGCGTGTATGTGTTTGAATGTGCACATGTGTGAACGTTTAAAAAAACTTTAGAGATATTTAAACTATGGCATGTATGATGTGCATATTGATGTGTGAATGTACATGAATACGCACAAGTGTGTATACTTTAATTAGTTTATACAGATATATATACTAGCATAATGTAAACAAGAGCAATTCTTACACGTATTTGTGTATATTTTTACCTTCCCTTTGCATATATGTAACTGTGGCATATGTGTCTATGTATATGTATTTTTCATTTACCTCTCTACAAATGTAACTGTGGTACATATGTGTATGTGAAAGACAATGTGTACACGTGCCTTTTTATTACATATGTATATATGTAGCTGTAGTATACTTGTGCGTGTATCTATATTACCTTTGTACATATGTAATATGATGCATATGTGTATGAACACAAGTGTCCATGTTAGCATTACCTTTACACATATGTAATTGCGGTATATATGCATATATGAAATGTACAAACGGTGTACAGCATTATTTCACTTTTCCACATATGTAACAATGGCACATGCTTGCATATGTGGAATGACGGAATGCACATGTGCCATACTGCCACAAAGTATGGCACAGGTCCATATACACACATGATGAAGCACGTGTTTTTGAGTTCTACATATGCGACTAAATACATACCGTGAAACTAGCTTTTGTGTGTGCACGTGAACGAAGGAGCATACATACACACGTGCAAGTATATATATATAAATAAATAAATATATATATATATATATATATATATATATATATATATATATATATATATATATATATATATACACTGATAAGTGCGTGCGTGCATGCGTGTGTGTGTTTCATCCAACATATGCACACACAATCATTCGCCTTAGAGCATTAATTAAAACATAATTTGTACTCACTGAGTGAAACGAAGCAATAAACATCAACAGTAAGTAACGAAAAGGGAAAAAAGATAGCAAGAAAGACAGAAAAACGAGAGAAAGAATCAGAAAAAAAGAGAGGGAAAGAAAGAAAGAGGGAAAAATGGAAAGAAAGAATGAAAGACAGAAAAGAGGGAAATATAAACGAGAAAAAAAAAACAAGACTGAACACGTTCAAGAATCAGTGTTGCCAAGAAGGTCGGTTTAAGGCCGTTTTCACA
>JAXCGZ010005229.1:12500-15712 GCA_037179515.1 Halocaridina rubra
CCCATGGCACTATTTTTATATACTAAAGTGAGCGAAGAATACCCAGCCCACACACACACATATGGGATTCTATGACCTTGAAAACATTTAACTAAAAGCAAATGTTTTTAACAGGAGAAAAAAAATCCTGATATATATATATATATATATATATATATATATATATATATATATATATATATATATATATATATATATATATATATATATATATATATATATATATATATATATATATATATATATATATATATATATATATATATATATATATATATATATATATATATATATATATATTGTCTTTAACCCGTATATCCATAGGTAATAATAATAATAATAATAATAATAATAAAATAATAATAAATACTAAAAAAACAATAATAATAATAAATATAGTAATAATAAGAATAATAATAATGATAATAATGACAATACTAATACTGATAATAATAATAATAATCAAAAAGACCCCAAAAAGTCCCTGGAAGAAGCTTTTGACTGAGAAAATACCTTTAACCTGGTAAATATCCTCTCGACCCAATCAATATCCTACCAACCACACCTCTCTCTCTCTCTCTCTCTCTCTTTCCCTTTTCTAGCAATGCAATACTCCTCTCTCTCTCTCTCTCTCTTCTCTCTCTCTCTCTCTCTCTCTCTCTCTCTCTCTCTCTCTCTCTCTCTCTCTCTCTCTCTCTCATCGGACAGGTGGACGATGTATGTATGTATATATGTATGAATGGATAGATGTATGTATGTATATATGTATGAATGGATAGCTGGATGCATGTATATCCCTATAGATAGATAGATAAACAATTGTGACTACCTCTGAAGATGGCTAAATAAATATACTCGTAAGCGCTATGGTGTTTCGTTGTTTCTCGCGGTTTGCCTTCGTTATCAAATAATCATATTTACGACATTAAAGTGCTACTTATGAAAAATTTTCATTCACATACACATGTATGAGAGAGAGAGAGAGAGAGAGAGAGAGAGAGAGAGAGAGAGAGAGAGAGAGAGAGAGAGAGAGAGAGAGAGAGAGAGAGAGAGAGAGAGAGAGAGAGAGAGCAGTGCAAATGATGACGAAGATGAACACAAACTAGTATGAATTCCGTCCTTATCTTGATCCATACTTGACGTGTTTCGAAGCCTCGCAAGTGTGTTCGTAATCCCATTGGGCGATGGACTTCTTTTTCCAGCGACCGTGTTCGCCTCTAGAGCGAATTCCTCGACTTCCCACTCCATGTGTTTCTCTGCATTGGAGTCTTGCATCATTTACTTGGTTATGCATGGAGATGCCGCTGGGGGGAGTTGACAAACTCAAAACAAATATATTTATTACCTTTAGAGACAATTTTTGTATCCGAAATAATGAAAAAAATATATAAATTTTTATTAACATCAATTATTTCTTAATTATTCACTGCATGTATTTTCTATGCACTGGAGACTGGTTTTTTTAATGGAATGCGCGTGAAGAAGATATGGTTGGTTGGAAGAGAGGAATATAGCTTTTAAGAGTAAATGAGAATATTAATGAATACTTGTACTTAGTCACTGTTTGTGTATGTGTGTTTTTTTTATTAAGTCAGATTTGCTTTATCTCACCTCTAATAACTAAATAAATATCAGCAAATTTCAATATCTTCGCGAAATGAGTGATCCAAACTGCTCTTGTACACGGCAACGAAGGTTGGATTCCCATCGAGGCTCTTGCATAACTATTCCGTATGTAGTGGATTGGATTCGGTTTTACGTCACGAACTTTCTTTTCTACTAAGGGTTAGGACGGTTGCCTTCTTACGAAGGACTTGTTTTGGCAGATGTAATCGTTACCCTGAGTGTATGCCCTTACTAACCCCAGTCCGTGACCCGGCCCACAAATGAGAATAGTTCCAAAATTGGACTTCGGATTACAACGAAATTTTCATTTGGGGAAACAAGATAATGAACTTCATTATAAAACAAATTCATATGGCTATAAGTGTACTACAAAGTACATAGGATACGTTTTTCCAAGCTAATTGTAGTAACTACACTTTTCCTAACGTCAATAGTTTAACTAATTAATATATAACAACAACAGTAAACAACAGGGTTTGCCCCACACTAATATCTTAAGCTCCTAGCCATCCCCTTTCCGGTGATAACACCCCTCTGGCTCCAGGTTACCAACCCACCCTAATACCTATAATGTATGGATGGATAGATTCGGTTTTACGTCACGAACTCCCTTTTCTACTAAGGGCTAGGACGGTTGCCTTCTTACGAAGGACTTATTTTGGCAGATGTAATCGTTACCCTGAGTGTATGCCCTTACTAACCCTAAGATCTATAATGTAAAATAACTAAAAATTAACTTATTAATTAACATAAAACTACAACCATTAATATCCGGGAGGTTTATTCACTAACACTGTAACCTCATAAACAACACTAAATTCAATGTTTATTGTTTAATCTCAGACCCCCCCCAAATAAAAAAAAATCCAGAGACGCCAGAAGCATAAAATCGAAAAATGCATTGGTAATTGGAGCGAGCAGAGGACGTCAGGAATTCTCACAGGAGACTGAATTCTCCATTTACAGGTCACAATTAGACTCTGAGGGCCTCTAATGCCATGATAGCAGCTTATCACATGACGTCTGAGTTCTCCAGTGGGTAGCATTCAAAAAATTGGCACTTTCATTATACATTGTGTGGATATACATCAGCAGGAGGGTCTGCCCCTCTCATTTCTCGCTCTTTCTTTCATTTTCTTACTTTTCCTATTAGCTCTCCAGTGGAAAGTACTCACGAAATTGGCACTTTCATTATACATTGTGTGGATACACATCAGCAGGAGGGTCTTCCCCTCTCATTTCCCCCTCTTTTCTTTATTTAATTTTTGTACGTTTCCTCCCAAATCTCCCCATTCTATTTCGCCCCCCCCCACTCACCAGTGATGCCACCGTCACTGGGTTTCCTCCCCCTTTCCTATCCTAACCTGATGATGATGATGCACTCACAAGTGACTTTAAGTGATAGTTGAGAGGAGTATTTAGTATGTAAAGCCTGAAGCAACAAATTGCAGCGACAATTAACAAACTTAATTTGGTCAAAAAATTATACACAATTTTTCCATGTAAACTTAAAGGTAAGGTCAACTGAAGGAATATTGTTATTTGCCGTTTAAAGTGGCACTGTTAATCTCCATCCGAATGAGGGG
>JAXCGZ010005230.1:0-15657 GCA_037179515.1 Halocaridina rubra
TTTCATGTGTTTCATTTTGACATTTTACATTTGTAATTTGTAATTAGTTTAATTATCATGTAATAGCCATTTGTGATGGAATAAAGTTTTTGACTTTGACTTTGACTTTGACTCTCTCTCTCTCTCTCTCTCTCTCTCTCTCTCTCTCTCTCTCTCTCTCTCTCTCTCTCTCTCTCTCTCTCTCTCTCTCTCTCTCTCTCTCTCTCTCTCTCTCTCGCTAACCAGTTGCTGATCGTAGTGCAGATAAAAGAGGGGGAGGGGTAATTATGTATATTAAAGATAGCCTCAGAAGCTGCATTAAGTCTGGAATTAAGACAAATCTAAATTCAGAAACCTTATGGGGTTGAAATTAAAAATAATATAGAAAGTCTAGTTGTAGGAGTAGTCTACAGACCACCTGATCTAGATAATATAGAGTCGCAAGTTATATACGATGAAATTTCTAAAGTGAGCAGGTCAAATAGAGTTTGCATTGTAGGCGATTTTAATTTTAGACATATTAACTGGGAAACCATAACAGGTGATAGTAGCTCTAAGGAGTTTTTGGAAGTAGTAGAAGACAATTTCCTTTCTCAGCATGTACATGAAGCAACACGGGGGGTGAATACACTAGATTTAGTTCTTAGTAATAGAGAGAATATGGTTACAAATTTAGAAGTTGGTGAAAAAATTGGGCAACAGTGACCATGATTCCATTAGATTTAACATAATTTTCAAGGAAACTATAAAGGAAAATAAGAATATTGTTCCAAACTTTAGAGCAGGAGATTTTGAGGGCTTAAAAACTAAATTATCTAATGAGGTATGGGAAGGGATTTCTGGGGTACAGATGTGGGTAGTTAATCCAGCAGGTCAGGTCGCAGGTAGCGGATTACCCCGAAATTTGAGTACCACATGCCAAGGATTATCGCAAGATAAGATCAATACATTAAATTCTCTCACAGGAAAGAACAGCAGCCCGTCAGTTAATATAAATTTGGATGAGGAATATAACAATTTTGTCATGACTCTTAAGAATAGTCAGAGAGACTATATTCCCATGAAACATTGCAGATCAAGAAAAAATGACCCTAAATGGATGAACAATAGAATAAAGAATCTTATAGGTATTAAAAGAGGAATATACAGGAAATTAAAAAGAGGTGAAGAGCAGGTGAGGCAGCAATATATACAGTTAAACAGGGAAGTTAAAAAGATAGTTAGAGAGTCGAAAAGAAAATACGAAGTTAGAATAGCAGGAGAAGCTAAAGAAAATCCTAAAGGGTTTTATCAACATTATCAAACAAAATTTAAGGAAAAAGTCGGACCAATATTTAAAAAAGGAGAACGTGTTAAAAAGAATAATTATAGGCCGGTAAGTTTAACGTCAACAGTGGGTAAGATTCTAGAATCCATAATTGCAAATAAAATAAGGGCACATCTAGAATTACACAGACTGATAAAACTTTCACAACACGGGTTTCTTAAGGGTTTTTCGTGCCTTACAAACTTACTGTCTTTTTATTCAGAAGTTTACGAGGCAGTAGATTGTGGCAAAGAATATGATACAATATATCTAGATTTTAGCAAAGCTTTTGATAGAGTTCCTCACAAAAGATTAGTTAAAAAGCTGGAAGCTCATGGTATAGGAGGAGCTGTGCTCAGATGGATCAAACAATGGTTAAAAGACAGAAAACAGAGGGTTTGCATAAATGGAGAGAAATCAGAGTGGGGCTCGGTTACTAGCGGGGTACCACAGGGCTCGGTACTGGGTCCCCTGTTGTTCATCGTATATCTAAATGATCTGGATTCGGATATCAGTAGTAACCTAAGTAAATTCGCAGACGACACTAAAATAGGTAGAACTATAAATGGAAAAGAAGACATTCATGCTTTACAGGAAGATCTAAATAGATTATCTGAATGGTCGGACAGATGGCAAATGGAATTTAATGTTGAAAAATGTAAAGTAGTTAAAATGGGTACTATAAAAGACAATACTAGTTATAAGCTAAATAACCATGAAATCATGAGTTCTCAGTGTGAAAGGGATTTGGGAGTTCTTGTGAGTAGTAGTCTTAAGCCAAGAGAGCAATGCACAGCAGTCAGAAATAAAGCAAACAGAATTTTAGGATTTATCTCAAGAAGCGTCAGCAATAGGACGGAAAAAGTTATTTTGCAGCTCTATCTTGCATTAGTTAGGCCCCATTTAGATTATGCTGTGCAATTCTGGTCACCCTATTATAGAATGGAAATTGAATCCTTGGAGAGAGTGCAGCGAAGAATGACCAAGATGATACACAATATCAGAAATCTACCATATGAGGACAGATTAAAAAAACTTAATCTACATTCTCTAGAGAGGCGAAGAGTTAGGGGGGATATGATTGAAGTGTATAAATGGTTTAAAGGGATTAACAAGGGAGATATTAATAAAGTTTTAAAAATTCATGATCAAACCAGAACTCGTAATAATGGATTTAAGCTTGATAAATTTAGGTTCAGAAGGGAAATTGGTAAAAATTGGTTTGGTAATAGAGTAGCTGATGCATGGAACAAGCTTCCTAGTATGATAGTAAATGCCAATACCTTAGACACCTTCAAATGTAGATTAGATAGACATATGACAGAGGTAGGGTGGGTATGAATAGGTTAGTGCTTATTAGAAAAATCATAAAAAGAAAAATAGAATAAATAAGTAGAGTAGAATAGAATAGGTTAGACATGCTGAAAATACAATTAAAAAATGGAGCTGCCTCGTGTGTGCCAGTAGGCATGTTGCATTGTCCTCTATTCCTATGTTCTTATGTTCTTAATACCTTAGACACCTTCAAATGTAGATTAGATAGACATATGACAGAGGTAGGGTGGGTATGAATAGGTTAGTGCTTATTAGAAAAATCATAAATAGAAAAATAGAATAAATAAGTAGAGTAGAATAGAGACATGCTGAAAATATCACTCAAAAATGGAGCTGCCTCGTGTGTGCCAGTAGGCATGTTGCAGTGTCCCCTATTCTTATGTTCTTATGCTCCCATTTTCTTTTAGAGATGTAAAGATATTCTCTCTCTCTCTCTCTCTCTCTCTCTCTCTCTCTCTCTCTCTCTCTCTCTCCTCTCTCTCTCTCTCTCTCTCTCTCTCTCTCTCTCTCTCTCGCTAACCTTTTGCTCCCATTTTTTGTAAAGACGTAAAGATATTCTCTCTCTCTCTCTCTCTCTCTCTCTCTCTCTCTCTCTCTCTCTCTCTCTCTCTCTCTCTCTCTCTCTCTCTCTCTCTCTCTCTCTCTCTATCTCTCTCTCTCTCTCTCTAACCTTTTTGCTCCCATTTTTGTAGAGATATAAAGATATTCTCTCTCTCTCTCTCTCTCTCTCTCTCTCTCTCTCTCTCTCTCTCTCTCTCTCTCTCTCTCCTCTCTCTCTCTCTCTCTCTCTCTCTCTCTTGTTCGTGTGTGTTTGTTTGTATGTGCGTGCGTGTTTGTATTTTTGTGCGTCCGTGCATGTGTGTTTGTGTGTGTGTGTAAGCTCGAGGTTGTGACTTCCATCACAATCATTTTATCCAAGAGACATTAATTAATTTGAGGTCTAATTGGGCGAAAGAGGAGCAACAGGAGGGATACCTGTTCTCCAACTCCCAGTGGAAAATGACTCTTTGGCGCTGCTCTTTTGGCGCTAAGCTGTTATGGCGTTACGCTTTTGGGACTAAACTGCTTTTGCTAGGTTAGGTTAGTGTTATTTATCCTATTTTATTTAGTAAAGGTGCCAGTCACGGCGCCAAAACGGCGGCGCCAAAATGTACCCAAACCACTCTTAATTTCTTCGTTGCATGTCTAATTTCTGAATTTCAACTTCTGCCTCATATATTCGTAGAGAAAACTGAATAGTTAAGAATATCCGAATACTGAATACTTAAACCTTGTTTGTCTTGAGCTTTAACCCATATCTCTATGGGGTCGCTGTTTCTTGCTAGCCTTTTGTACCATCTGTAAAAACAGTTAAAATTTTTCTTTGGTTTTTGTTTGGGTTTTCGTTACTTTCACAGAAACATTATGTGAATTGAGGATAATGTACTTGACTTCCACTTTGTTTCTACAGAAGTTACCAGTAGTAGGTTGGCCCATGGCACCATCCGGCCGTTGAATTACTACAGCTGAAACGTCGTTTGAACTTTAATAGGACTGTCCAGGACAGCTCGATGTTAAGTCTTCCTTCAGTAATGGTTCTCTTTCTGTGCTTATAATCAACACCGAATATTCTTGGATATTCGTTACACATCTTTTATTATCTCTTTACATCTGACAAGTCACAACACTTGCCATCTCTGATTCTCTTTACTTTTTGCTTTCCTCGTGTCCAGGCCCTGATGTCACAATCATAAATGAAATGCAACGCCACGGATTGCTTTTTGATGACTATTTGTTTACATGAGAAAGTTATGATTATGATCACCATTTAGAATTCATTTTTATATCTACTACTATCTGCAAGTATGTTTAATGAATGTGACACAGGGACAGACAGGAAAACTGTCCTCATCGGGCCCGGGCACCAAGTAAACAGTGAGACGAAAAAAGTAGAAGCCAAAGGACAAGATAGGAATAAGAGAATGATACACAATAGCAGTATTCTATCCCATAAGAGAAGCATACTTTTGTTTTTGAATTGCTCTCCTTTGCTGTTTTTATAAACATTATACTGCAATCACTCCTACTAATATCCTTCGCAAGAAGGAACCGTCCTACCCCTTAGTAGAAAAGGGAGTCTGTGACGTAAAGCCGATGACATAACTTCTTTTAAGAAGTTATTAGATATCTTCCAAGCATAGTGAATAGTTATCGGTTTGTGCTGGGTGGAGAATCGTACTCTAGATTAAACTTCTCCAAGTTGTTTTGCTCAGAGCTCAATGAATGAACGTTATCAGAGATCTGTTGTGCTCTGGAATTTGATGTAGCAAAAATTTCCCTTAGATTGAGTTTAGAAATATTGTTGTACCTGAAGCCTCCTGGCTAGTACAGTGGTAACGCACTGGCCTCGCATTCGCGAGGTTGAGGGATCGTGCCTCGTCCAGGCAAGAGAGTTTAAGCTGTTTACTGTGGAAGTTACTGCTGTGGCTAGGCACCACAGTGGGGGTTGGGGCTTGTGCCGGCTGGCGACCGCCCTATGGGTCCTTCATGACCCGTTCCACCCTTCCGTGGGTGGAGAATATAAGACATCAACAATTTGTACTTGCAGAGTTTACTACCATGTACAGCAAAAATCTTACTATCCGTGTGTCCTTAATTAGTCTTTCGTTATAATTAATGTTTTCTTTTTCACATTCAGTCTGGGCTGCCTTATTTATCAAGTTGTTTGTTGAAGTCTATAAAAGGCTATTACTATCACATATGTTTCTAGTTTTGACACTTTAAAATAGCAGGTCCAAGTTCTCATAGTTGACGGTTTGTTTAGGCATCAAACCTTTTCTGTTTCTCCCCTTCTGATAATTTCTTTAGCTCTTTTGTTCTCATGAGTCCCATAGAATTACTGTTTTGCCTCTAACATTTTGAATTTTGATTTTGTAACAGTTATCTTTTTCTAAAATTTATTTGTTAACTGAAATGTATGATGATAAATCTTTATTCCACTTACCTTTCTCCCTTTGTGCCTCTCTGCTTTGTCGACCGATCTTGTTACATACTCTTCTAAACTGCATTCAGTAGAAATTGTTCTGAGGGCGATTTTCAAGTACAAGTGAAACTACTCCCTTTGAACTAAATCCTAATGTTACCATCTTATGTGTGGGTTCAACCTAGATGCTCTCTGAATAACATTATTGAACTGACGTCATTCCATCGATTTCATGCCCCAAAATATCATGACTCATTCAGTTATTTCTATATAGACTTGCGTTTTGAAAATATTCCCCCAAAGATGTGGAAAGAGGCCATGGTGGACCTATTGGTAAGTTGAGCTTTCAATTGAGGTCATACCGATTCTGTGGAAATAAAAATTGGAAAAATCTTTGGTCTCCCATTTGTGCATTTTGAATGAAACAGGTGAGAGGATGGTGTATATAAAAGAAGTGGAAGAGAGAGAGTGTGATGACACCAACTGAAATCTTATGACCTCAAGGGGACCACAAATATAGAAGGGTAAATAGGATGTGGGATAGTTTAAAGGGGCGAGGTGATATCTGCTTGTGGAGTTGTAAGTTTCACCTTGCTATAAGTGCAGTGTCTATTAGAGAACCAGGCCAATTTGCATGTGTGCACACTTTTCAGTGCTTAAGCTGTTCGCTTATACTATTTTTCAGTTTTCCATATTGGGTAGTGGGTGTTGATTACCTGGACAGGATTCGAATCGTTGCTGGAAGTGAAATGCAGCTGACAATTTATCCATCAGAGGAGAGACTTTGCATTCCAATATGTTGTGCAGGAGGGTTATTGGTGGTGCCCTTTGGCAAGAAACACATCTCTCTTGATGACATCGGTCATGAATTCTTATTTTCTTTTATATCCAATCTTATTCTATAGATGTCAACAACGAGGAGAGTCGTAGGTTGTAGGTCAGCATCTGAACTAAACCAGGAAATGGAGGTGAAGCATGTAAACGTGCATTGGTTGTGAGTTCATAAGCGTCATTCATTTTTTTTATTAGTGACTTTTGCAAAAATTTGCTGTAGCTTATGGGCAAAGAACTTTGGACATCTACAGAATAGGAGGCTTGTTTCACTACACGATTGGTATCCAGCCAGTGTTGATGAACTTCTCCAGGTTTGCACCTGAGTTACAGTATGGAAGGACCTCAGTTGTCACTTTTGCATTGTCGGTGATTGAATATTTCTAGTAGTGTTTGCAGGGCTGACATTAAGTCTGAAAGAAAGAAGGCATGCTATGCAGGGTATGGAGTGCTTTATCATGCACTTTTGCAATGTGCATGTGTTCTGTCTGGGGAGAGGAGCAATAGCCTGACAACTTACTTAACTCCTTCCATTCCTCAGTAATGAAGTCAGATGAAGCTTTTATGTCTTGGTGAATGAACTATTGGTGTAAGATACTTCTGTATTCTGTCTTGTAATTATTTTTTTCCTTTTTGTCCTGCTTAGTATTTCCGTGGACAATCAGGTTGAATAGGTTCTTCATGAGGCTTGGATAAGCGACTGTAATTTTCTCTAAACTAATGTTCCATGGTGAAAGGCAATGTACTTGTAATGAGAGGGGTCTAGTGACTCAATTTTTATGTCCTCTACTATGCAGAAGGCATATAGTTTGGTGCACGCCATAGCTGCCCGGGTCCTCCTTGATAGGTTAGGGTGTGGTTTCAGGGCTATTTTGAAGCTCTTGTGGTGATGCAGGGTGTACAAAAGATGTGGTCTTTGTGGCAATGGTATTCAGTCTTAGTAGGTACCTGTATCTAAGAAAAAAGTGATTCATTTGATGGGGATTTTGTTTTTATTTCTTTTATAGGGGGACTCCCAGCATGATCAGTGGCAGTGTTGTATAGAACTTCTATCTAGAGGCACTATGCGGAATGTGCATAGTCCACAAGGCTTCTCATGGAATGAGTGAAGAATGTTTTTAGAATACTGAAGTTTTTACCTCTGTACAAACCTGTTAGGTAAATGAGGATTAATTGGTGAATATTGCACCACTTGAGTTAACATTTTATGTTGGGTCCAAAAGTTTGATGATTTTGTAATATAGACACCCAATTATTGATATATATATATATATAATATATATATATATATATATATATATATATATATATATATATATATATATATATATATATATATATATATATATATATATATATATATATATATATATATATATATATATATATATATATATATATATATATATATATATATATATATATATATATATATATATATATATATATATATATATATATATATATATATATATATATATATTGACCCACTCCAAATGATCTTTCATATGAAGCAGATTAATTCTTGTTAAGGCAGTCAGATCGCTAGCGCTTTAGTTTTGTTGGCTTTGATATTAAGCCCTGTTCTCACAGAGGCTTTTTTGGATCTTATTCAGGTCCTCTTGAGTCAGATAGAGGGCAATGCATTCACATGCATAGGTGAAAAACTGGGTTCCTGGGAGCTGCTTGGTCTCCATAATTTTCTCCATCAGACAATTGAAGAGGGATGGCTGAGGATGCTGTCTTTTGGTGTTTCAATTTCGTGGGATTGGTGAATGGAGTGGTGCATATGAACTTTAAATTGAGCAGTCTGCTTTTGTTTGCTTAGCTAGACCCAGGAGATGATATTTTCTCTCTGATTTGTTAGTCTAATATAATAGAGAGAATGGCAGGAGTGTTGGCCAGTCTCAAACGCCTTCTTCAGGTAGATGGAGGCAATTGCAGTTTTGCGATGATTTAGAATGACAGCAGCGTTGTTAAGTATTCCCCAGTACAGACTTTGAGTTGACAGGTGAACATATTCCAGTGAGACGGTGTGGGGTCACATCCTTTACTGACTCTTCTTAATCATTCTTTAGAGCTGTTAATTATTGCATTTGAAAATTCACATTATATTACTATATTTGTCATACTAGTCACTACATTTTGAGATTATTCAAAGAAGTTTTCAGCATTGTTATGTAGTCATTTCTTGTCAAGTTCCTCTGTTTATTGCAACCTTTTAAGTATCAGTATCATACATAGTACATAAAAGAGATAAATTTCATTATTATTATTATTATTATTATTATTATTATTATTATTATTATTATTATTATTGATACAATAGAAAAGCAAATATAAATCACTGTGTTCGTCAGAACACACGTATTGCAATCTGACTGGCAAATACAGGTTTGATTCTATAGACAAAATACTTTTGGTTTTCATAGACTCATGGCATAGCTAGACCGTAACTCAGGCTATATCAAAGTCACTGCAAAAATTAAAAGAAACAACTATTTATTTAGGTAACATGTCACAACATTTTCGTGAAAGACTAATATATAAATTGGCATAGCTGTCAAAATTCTTCAGAGAGCAAACTTTCACAGCTACACCATTAATTTGGTGGGAAAAAGAAATGGCGATTTCCAAATTCAGTTATCAAGGTACAGTACTTACGAACGATATTGGCACAAAACTATTCAGAATACAGCTTTTCGTAATCCTATTATCCTAGTGATATTTTCTTTTGCAATATCCTAAATAAATAATATATTTTATGTATTGTCTTATATAGAGAAAACAGGATTAATGATAAAATCAGAATATTCTCAAGTACATTACCCTGTCGCGCACCTGATTTTTCTTTGCTATATCCTAAATAAACAATATTTATGACGCATTATCTTATATTGAGAAAAACAGAATAAACTATAAAAGTATTCTCAAATATTTTACCCTGTCGTGCATTTTATAGGAAACTAACCAGGCTGATGGATTTTAACAGAAATAAAAAAAAAAAATCAAACAGGAGTCTCTGATTTGATCAAATCTCACGACCCAAGGAGACTTATGCTGGAACACCATGCTTATAATTAACATATTTTTAGATCAACGTATGCATTTACTTATCAGACTTTTTTCTATTTTCATTAATTCTTCAAACGCATCCAAAGTGCAATGACTTATTGCTTCTTTGCTCAATTCATATCATTAAAACACAAAGAATGTTTTTTACACAGATGCTCAGAGCCAATATCTCCCAGCTCAAAAATTCTATTGCGTTGATAAATTATTCCATTTCTTAAACAGAAGACGTACCCTGTAACTATTAGAACTTGGGCTACACAAAATATATAAAGGCAATAATAATATTTATAATAATAATAAAGTAGTAAATATTATAAATTGATTGCAACAGCGTTGCTGTCTGTTTTTACGAAGGGTGTTCTTGAGATCGTGAAAGAAGGGAGTAGAACACCCTCAGTGCATGAGCCAGGTGCTGGGTGGTTTGAATTTTATCGTTCTGTTGAGAGGAAAGCGAGTTAAAAAAAAAAATGTTGCAGCTGACCACCATCTGTAGTAGCCAAGGATAAGTTCCGCTCAACAACAGACTGCCACCATAAACTATTTGGCAAAAGTCCTCTTGCATCCTCTTGCAAGATGCATCTGAGCACATCACCATGAAAACAAAGAAAATTTTCTGCACAGTACGCAAAATAAATAGTAGAAAATATATCAGCTATTTATTTGTTTTCCATTATCACACTTATAACTATATTTAAAGCTTTCTCAGGTAACTTGTTGCCATCACCAAGTCGCATATGATTTTGAGTTTGCAGTCCACTAGTCCTTTGAGCATCTTTGAATTGCCTATCGATTAACACTGCTGCAAATATTTTCTCTACTTAGTAAATTGTAAATCCTGAATATAAGTAATGACTCAATACATGAAGCGTTTATTTCTCGCATTACAGAGCACTGAAGTTTTACAAAACATTTTGAAGATGTGAAAATCTTAGTAAAGTAGTCCCAAAATGTTATGGCCAGTTTTGATAAGGTGTTTACAGCGTTTCATTAGAGAGTTCACGTTAGACTTATGAATGGGTAAAATCCTTCCTTTTATTAGTATATTTCAATATCAAAATTCTGATTTCTTATTTTCTTTTTGAACTCAGACACCTGTTCTTTCGAAACGAGCCAAGTATAGAGGCATCCCACTTCTTGGAGCTGAGGACATTCTGTGACCAACCTCGTCATGACTTTACTGGTGATTGGAGAATTTAGAACTCTGATTTTTACTAAGTTATTCCAAACCCCTATATCTAGGAGTTCGCAGATAAGTCGATCATATAGCACATGAGGATTCTGTAAAACTAGTTCCAAAATCCTCATGTGATTACATTTATACAGAAACACTTTTAAGTCATCTTCTGATAATTTCATAGAAGCAATCTGAAGCGTCTGGAGTGCCCTAAAATACTGAATGTTCTCTGGAGCCAAGTGGTAAGGGATATCTTCTCCAAGAAGATATCCATCCAGACATAAACTCTCTAGATTTGGGCAGAATTGCGCAAGACACTGCAAATGGTTGCGGGTGATACTCAATTTTTGCTGTGAATAACGAGTATGATATGTATACAAAAAGAGGTGAGTCATTCTATGACCTACTTGCTCCAAAAACCATACCAAAGCATCGCAATTAACATCTGCGAATTTTGCACGCTTTAGTTTTTGGAAACGTGCTAATTGCTGCAATCTTGCTAAATCCATTTCCGAGCTTCCAATAAATGATACCTGTATGTATTCAAGATTAGGGCACAAACTAGTGAGCACATTCAACTGGAACTCATTGAGTATTTCACGAGAGTGGAATTCTTTTAAGTTACACTGAACGTTTTTATGATCTAATGTCTGCAGAAAATTGAATACCCTTTCCATTTTGATGTCTGGAACTCGTAGAATATCAATATTGGTCATGACAAGTAAGATAACAGCAACCCCAGCTTCAGTTACCTTCGTCATGGTGAACTTTATTTCTTTCAGAGAGCGAGCACATCGACAAGCTGGTTGGAGAGTTCCTCCTTTACTAAGAACTTCAATGACTTCACGAAGGCTCTCTTGAAGGCCACACAGTCGTAGCACACCATCATCATTTACATCATAACAGCCTCTGAGATCAATGCAGTGCAAGCGTTCGCAGGTTTTGGCTACAATATCAATCATATGATTATTACAAAAATCAGTGCAATTGAGGTACGTAAGATTGGCGGCAGTGCCCAAAAAGGTATAGAGCCTAGTAGCACGTTCTCCGCAGCCACCATAAAATAATGAGAGGCTCTCCAGGTGACTTCCATCATCCGTTTCAAGTACACCCGACTGAACTACAGAACCACTTGCAGATAGTCTTCTCACCCGAAGTTTCAATAGCAGTCGCAGATGGGCTGGAGAAGGTGTCATCTGTACTCTTTCAATGCTTGACAGCAGGTTTTCTCCTGTAAAATAATTTCAAATGTAGGCCTTGTTTTCTCATTTATTAGAGAACTTGGTGAACTATGATAAAAAAAAAAACTCAAGATAACAAAAACATTTGGAATTTAAATATTTTTAATGAACTTTAAGTTTCTCAATCAAATGTTTAGAAGGAAAATTTTGTGTACATTCAAATTTTCGTGGTCGGAGTTACAAGAAGGAAATTTTACTAGGAGATGTTGATATTATAGCAAATATATATTGAAGAGGTTCTCTAGGTTGGTAAACTTGAGGATACAGTCATATTATTGCAGGGAATCCCAAGTTACCAGAAAATACTAGTGATTGTATTCTATGCAATCACTAGTATACATTGGCAAAATATCCAAACTACTGATAAAGGACAATTGTGGACCAAAGTGACTCTGGTTTTTCATATATGTAAGTATAGTAACTTTTGAGTACAAGATCACCAGGAATATGTCTAAACTAGGCTTGCCATGAAGAAGCATTTCTACACTAAGCAAAGTTGTTTGCTACTAAATATCAGCAGAAAATGTAGACATGTTTACTTAAAATGCGTGGAGCAACTACTAAAACTTAGTCCAGCTTGCACTTTACTTAGAATTTGAATGATCCTTACCTTAAGCTAGAACACAATTAAAAGCTCTTCCTCAACATCATTGTGATCAGTTTAAGTCATGGACTCCCTTTTCTGCTAAGGGATAGGGCAGTGCCTTTGTGCAAAGGACTTCGGTTTTGGCAGATGTGATCTTACCCGGAGTAAATGCCCTTTCTAACCTCACATCATGGGCCGTGAACCCTGGAACTGATGACTCAAAGTAGCGAGCGTTACCACTTTGCCACGGCAGGTGCGATCGTTACCTCGAGTGGATGCCTTCTCTAACTCCTCGAGTGGATGCCTTCTCTAACTTCAGACCGTGGGGGGCTGCAAACCCTTGACTTGGCAACTCAAAGTCGCAAGCATTACCACTTTGCCACAGCATGTGTTACCATTACCCCGAGTGCTTTCTAACCTCAGATTGCGGCGGGCTGCAAACTCTCGACCTGACGACTCAAAGTCACGAGCGTTACCACTTTGCCACGGTGTAACCACTCTTCCCCAAAACGACATTACAACATAATGTAATACTGTGATCATGATGCTAACCAATGGATGCCTGAAGAGCTCCGGGGAGATGAGTGTCTAAATACGACGCAACAGCCACCAGTTGAGGATGATCGGGAGCGTGGAGATGCTGAACACATAAGCCGTCTAAGATATGTGACAGGTGTCCCACACATTGCTGGTACAATGACCTGGGCTGACGACGGGGAGCCATCCTGCGAATAAAAAACAGAGCATTTTGGCCTTTATTCTATCAGAGCTTAAAGTCTTTTAAACTTAAATAGGACTGTCCTGGACAACTCGATGTTAAGTCTTCTTTCCGTTACGGATCCTTTTCTATGCCTACATCTACACAGAATAGTCTTGCATAGTCGTTACATATCTATTATCCCTTCACATCTGACAAGTCATAATACTTCCCATCTGTGTTTCCTTTGTGCCCAGGCTCGATGAGGGATGCTTTTCTTCGCCAGTCCTGGTGTCACACATAGAGGAAAAAAAAATACTATTCTGAAACCAGAAACATATTAGAAAGACGATATAGAGGAAAAAATGCAAAAATGATAATAGAGGAAAAAAAAAATAAAAAAATTCCATGGCGACACGACTTACACCTTTTTTTTTTGTCAAGATTTGACAGTGTTCATGAGCAGTATATGCAGTATTTATTGTATGTGTGTATGTATATATATATATATATATATATATATATATATATATATATATATATATATATATATATATATATATATATATATATATATATATATATATATATATATATATATATATATATATATATATATATATATATATATATATATATATATATATATATATATATATATATATATATATATATATATATATATATATATATATATATATATATATATATATATATACTTACCTAACTTATATTCTCTTGCCCACAATCTACACTTGATAGAAAATTGACTCAATTTCACTAGTTTTAAAGATTTCATAGTATGATCACTATTGAAAAATCACATTTTTTGCTGTTGAGAAGTTAACATTCTGGAATGACATACATTTAAATAGCAATGATGATGAGTGAAGATTAAAGTGAAACACAATTATAATAATAATAATGATAATAATAATAATAATGGTGATGAATTACTATTATTATTATCATTATTAAATATTATTATTATTATTATTATTATTATTATTATTATTATTATTATTATTATTATTGTTATTATTATTATTATTATTATTATTATTATTATTATTATTATTATTATTATTAAAGTAGTAGTAGTAGTAGTAGTAGTAGTAGCAATAAAGATCACGAGGCATTTTTTAATCTTAAACCAATTATCCTAAAAATGCAGTTAAAAGTTGGGATCACTGTACTAAACATCTGATATTGTGTTTCTTTAATTTCATTCTGCAGCTGATTATTTCGTGTAAGTATATTTTAAGACAACATTTTGCAAGCGTAGAATTAGGCCCGATTTCTTAAACAGTGTAAACCTAGGATACCATATTGTTAGTTAGCTAGACACACACAAATGGATATCATAAACGCATCTGACGCGGTTCTGTGTATGGCTAGGATCCCGAAGGGATTCAAGGCCCGATTTCCTAAACAGTGTAAACCTAGGATACCATATTGTTAGTTAGCTAGACACACACAAATCGATGTCATAAACGCATCTGACGCGGTTCTGTGTATGGCTAGGATCCCGTACGGGATCCTAGCCATACACAGAACCGCGTCGATCCTGTACGGGATCCTAGCCATATACAGAACCGCGTCAGATGCGTTTATGACATCCATTTGTGTGTCTAGCTAACTAGCAATATGGTATCCTAGGTTTACACAGTTTAAGAAATCGGGCCATAGTCAGGAGCAATTAGTATAAGATTAACAAATGCATATGTATATTGGCGTGGAGTGTTTTTATTGTTCTGTTGACCTTGAAAATATACAAGACACACTAGAGATTCTGTGACATTTTTCTCAACTTGTTTTTCTAGTTTTTTGTTGGCCAATTCCTTCGTACGGTGGACATTTTTGCTGTTGCCAAGAATGTGCTCCATTTCCTAGGAATAGTAAAATAAAAAAAAAGAAAAAAAAACCTAGAGTTGCAGGATCAACAGTACAGAACACTAACCCCTTGGCGGATAACTAACTCTTTCTATTACTTTTGATAATGATGATGATGATGATGGGGATGATAGTGATTATTATTATTATTATTAGTAGTAGTAGTAGTATAGGCTTTCTTGTTTATGAACGTATATATATATATATATATATATATATATATATATATATATATATATATATATATATATATATATATATATATATATATATATATATATATATATATATATATATATATATATTTTAGTATCAATTTTCTTCGCTTAGTGAATTTCATTAGTCAACATATGCAGTCTTCCACTAATTAAAGGAGGTGTCTTGAATATATTTCAAGACAGTTTATTTCTACGTACATTATGTAAGTGTTATTTTGCATATAGTTTCGTTTATTGTAACGTAAGTGCATGAATGTATACTTTTAGACTTAGCATGTATACTTATTAATTTCTATCATGTATACACGTATATTCGTATGTATAATGTTTAGTTTATTAGGGAGGCTGGCCGTAGAAGAC
>JAXCGZ010005231.1:0-15599 GCA_037179515.1 Halocaridina rubra
AGAGAGAGAGAGAATGTCCAGGTAACGGAAAAATTACACTTTCATTGTAGTGCATACACTAAGTATGGGATATAAGTTGTTTGGGTGGCAAAAGTGCATACACTAAGTATGGGATATAAGTTGTTTGGGTGGCAGAAGTGCACACAAAGTTCAAAGTAGCTCAAACCAAGAAGTCTTAAATCCTTAAGCTTCATGCACTGTGTAATGTAGTGTACTAGTGCTGACCCCTTCACACTCAAAATGTATTTTGAGTGTTCAGTACCGGTTGGCGACCGCCCTATGGGTCCTCCATGACCCGTTCCACCCATCCGTGGGTGGAGAATCTAAAACAACTGGGAGCACTTCATCTATTTTCTCGTAATTCACCTCCATGTATTTCTAAAACCACGTCTTATGAGGGCAGCAACTCTGTCACAGTCACCTGTAAGCCTTTTGCCTGCGTTGTATTTGCGTCTCAGCCTACACTGAAGTTTTCATAATATTGGATCGAACAGCTGCTTATATGTTGTGACAGTGTAACAAGTTCTTGCTCTTCCATAATCTCATTATACAACATTGCTTTGAGCTGAGACAGTGTGATTGCATATTCAGACACTGAGCTTTCAGTTGCCATTTTTGTCAGCCTGTCGGCCTTTTCATTACTTATGATCCCAACGTGCAAGGGTACCCACGAAAACTTAATTTGGATGTTAAATTTTGCACACTTAATAAGAGCCTCCTGATCTGCTGCCACATAAGTATTGTAGGAACTTTTCAATGATCTCAATGACAGAAGGGAATTCTGTGAGTCGCAGTATATTACAGCATTTTTCCCCGCACCGAGAACGTTTTTTTCTGTCTGTTGTCTTCCTTTGTGTGAGACATGACGTCATCTCTGCCTTGTCCTTAACCTTACTCTTTTCCTTCGTCTTGATGTTTTCTCATGCCTAGGCCTTTACTAATGAGGGCAGCTTTTGCCTGTCCTGGTGTCATACTCATGAAAAAAACCTTAAGTCCAAAAACTTCACACTTGGTGATTGATGACCATTTTGGCATACTCACAGAGGCTATTCCACATATTCGTTTTATAGTAAGCAAGGCCTCACCACTTATATTAGTAATTGCATTCCTCATCAGTTAACTGAAACCAGCACTAATCCAGGTAATGATGGTGAGGATAACAAGAATGTCACATACATGCTTTTCTAAATAAATGTCAAAACCAATCCTTTTTATGTATGTAATGCATATATTGGAACTGATGCCTTTAATAAAGGAAAATTACCACATCCTCTTATTTACGAGAACATTATTTTCGCTGGAAATTTTAATGCAAGGCACAAAGAATTTGCAGAAACATCTGGTAATACCTGTAATTACAATGGCAGACGACTCTACGAGTTTATTAGTGATAACAACTTTACATTACTAGGACCACGTTTGTGCACCCACCTTAGAGGTGGTAGACTAGACTACATATTTTATCATGGTTTAGAATATGGGAAAGACTTTACTTGTAAGAGACTAGACGATCTATTGTCTAACCACTTTGCACTTGAGAGCACATTCCTACTCGATTCCGGCAACTGTCAAGCACATAAACGAAAGCAGATAAATATTCCTATCGAATTCGTTGCCCCTTTTTGCTCTTTTATGGCTTCTACATTTGAAAATATAGATATTCAGACCATTACAGGCAAAGAAATCTATGACCTATTAATAGAACGAATTTATTTATTCCATAGAACTTACGTACACAAGCCTAAGCACAAAGCAAGCGAGCATAAAAACAATTGGACAGACGATAACAAGCTAAAGACACTTAAAAAACAGATAGGCAGTGCAGTTGATATGTATTAAAGGGACAACAATGTAACCACTCTTGAAAACCTGCTACTAACGCTACGAGAGTACCGTGAGCTTAAAAGTGCTGTTCGAATTAAGCACTTTCAGAAGTTCCTACAGTCTATCAATGCTCATACTAGTAGTTCTAAAATCTGGCAGTCAATTAATTCTCTGGTAGGCAAAAACATCAGTGCGTCACAAACAAATGATTCCCAAACTCTAGCTGAAGAACTTCTCTTACAATACTCTAAGACATCTTCCTTTGAAAACCTTCCTTGCGATATTCAACAACGATTAAGAAATCTTGACTTTGAAAGAATGATGAACATATAATTATCTTGTGCAAGAACAATGGAAGAGGACAGATTTATAACCAAAAATGAGTTGGACTTTGCTCTCTCCCATGGGAAGATAATAATAATAATAATAATAATTCTTTATTTCCATTACATTACAATGGGTATTCGTCAGCCGGGACAAGCCCCAACCCCCCACTGTGGTGACCAACCACAGCAGTTCCTGCCAGTAAACAGCATAAACTCTCGGTCTTGGACGGGGACCGATCTTTCGACCTCGTGAATGCGAAGCCAGCGCGTTACCACTGTACTAGCCAGGCATTATGTACCAAGTGATCCGAGATCTCATCGATGATATTTGCAATGGTATTAATCCAATTCAGTTTTTATTCAGTACTATTTATAATGAGGGTACACTTCCAGAACAATTGAAAAAAAAAACATTATTATTCTAAGTCCATAAAAAAGGAAAGTACAAAATTATGACTTATCTCTCTGACATCCTGCTTCTGTAAAGTCTTTGAGAGAATTATTCTTAACAGACTTAATTTTACTCTCAAAGGTAAATTATCATATAATCTGTATGGATTTAGGAAAGGAAAAAGTACCAAAAAGTGTTTTGTAGAATTCATGAATGCTGAACACTGCTCTGAAGTTCCTGTTTTTCTAGATTTGCAAAATGCCTTTGATATTGCAAATAGAACCGTTATTCTGGATCATTTAGCAACTTTAGGGGTCAAAGGTAAACCACTGCAACTAATTAGATGCTACCTAAGTAGTTGAACCTCTAAAGTGTTCTATAAAGGCTATCTTACTTCCAATGAAAACGAATTTGCACTGGGAACTTCTCAGGGAGGAGTTCTGTCTCCCCTTCTCTTTAACATCTTAATGGATAAGCTTCTCAAGTCTCTCAGACTACCAAATGATGAATGCACCATCATATGCTATGCAGACGACATTTGTATAAGGGCACCTTCTACCATTGATATGCAAATAATACTTAATGAATTTTCTCAAGTATCAAAAGACATTTATCTTGTCATTTCAACTCCAAAAACAAAGTACTTTTCCAGTATCTTGCAAGAGCCTCACCTTGTATTAAACCATCGAATGGTAAAGGTGTGCGAAAATTACATTTTTTTTTTTTAAGAGTGTGACACCGGGACAGGCAGAAACTGCCCTCATCAACAAAGGACCGGGCACGAGAAAATACCAAGACGAAGGAAAACTAAAAGGTTAAGGGCAAAGGCAGAGATGAGGTAATGTCACACAAAGGAAAACGACAGACAGAAAAAAACAGTCAAAGTAAAGATGACCCAAAGATATGGAGGACTAGGCTCTGAGATGACGATAGATCTGCTTTTTGAAGGATGAAAGGTCATAAGAATTAGGAAAGACAGAAGGAGGAAGAGAGTTCCAGAGTCTGGAGGTAGATGGGAAGAAGCAGTCGCTGCACCGACCAATCCGCGAGCTACAAATCTCTAAACAGTACCTGTGAGATGAGGCCGCTTGGCGAGTGTTACGCGGCCTCGGCAGTGGAGGAGGGATGCAACTCGCCAACTCATCAGAGCAGCGATGGAAGTAGTAGCGATAGAAAAGCGAAAGGGAAGATACCTTACGACGAAGAGAGAGAGAATCCAGGTTAGAAGTAAGAGAAGGATCATTTATGAGTCTGACTGCCTTAGATTCAACCCTATCAACAAGATAAGTAAAGGAAGAAGCACCCCAGATGTGTGAGCAGTATTCTAAGCAGGGGCGGATAAGACCTTTGTAAATTTTAAGTAACTGCAATGAGGAAAAGTAATAACGAAAACGAAACAAAACCCCCAATTTTTTGGATGAAGATTCAGAAATTTGGATTATGTGATTCCTCCAAGACAAGTTAGAGGCTATATGGATTCCTAATATATTGATAGAGTTAAGAGGGTAAGTTTCATTAGTTTCGAAGACAACAGGGTTATCAGGAGGAGAAGAAGATAAATAGATAGCCAGAAACTGTGTCTTGGAGGCATTGAATTCAACTAAATTTTGAGTGCCCCATTCAGATACTCTCTGCAAATCGGAGTTAAGAGTAGAAGAAAGAGTGATACAAGATTGATTACGAGTAACAGATGAAGGTTGTGAAGAAAAGGCAGAGGAAAAGTGAAGGGTAGAATTATCGGCAAAGGCATGAAGAAGAGAGGATGATGGGGATTGTAGAAGATCATTGATGAAGAGAAGGAAGAGAGTAGGTGAAAGAACAGAGCCCTGTGGAACACAAACAAACAAACAAACAAACAAACATTTATTTCCATTTTGTACAATGGTTATTCAACATTAATAGTAACTTATAAGTAGACATGTAATTAAACTAATAAATAAGAGGGTTAGACATATAGTTAAATTAAATGTAGCGAACACCACTGAAAACAGAGAAAGGGCTAGATGTCGCGCCATCAACAACTACAGATATAGAACGGTCAGTAAGAAAACTGGAAATCAGAGAACAGAAAGAAGGGGTAAAGCCATAGGCAGGGAGTCTGGCCAACAGAGCCTTGTGCCACACTCTGTCAAAAGCCTTGGAGATATCAAGGGCGACGACAATGGATTCCCCATAGTTCCTCAGAGAAGATGACCATACATGAGTACGATAGGACAGGAGATCACCAGTGGATCTCGCCTTGCGGAAGCCGTACTGGTGATCGGAGATAAGTGAGTTAGATTCATGGCGTTTCAAGAAGTGAGCACTGAGCAAAGTTTCGAAAACTTTAGCAATAGAGGAGGTTAGAGTAATAGGTCGGTAGTTAGAAGGACTAGAGTAGTCACCCTTCTTAGGAACAGGTTGAACTAGAGCATGCTTCCAAGATGAAGGATAGATACTGGTTGACAGAATGAGGCGAAAAAGACGGCAAAGCACAGGAGCCAGTTCATCTGCAAACTCCTTAAGGAACCTTGCAGGGATACCATCGGGACCAGATGCCTTGTTTGTGTTTAGTGAGCGAAGAACCTTACGAACTTTGAATGCAGAAATATGTGGGAATACCAGTTCCTTCTCCACTTCACACAGAGTATGTCAAGGAGTTATTGGAACTAGTTTCCCAAATACCAATGAAACGCTCTGCATTTACACTGATGGGTCTCACACAAGCTGTACAGGAGGGTCTGGGTGCAGCATTATAGTTTATGAAAGTTTTGAAGAACAGCAAATATTTGACAAAGCACTGAGTATGCCAAAGTAACCATCAATCACCGAGTGTGAAATCGTTGGACTAAAACTTGCTATTGGAAATGTTGTCAGTGCTAGGAAAAATGCTATCATACTCTGTGACTCACAGAGTGCGCTTCTGTCACTGAGAACATTGAAAAGCTCCTACAAAACTCACATGACTGAAATTCAAGAGGCTCTTATTAACTGTGCAAAATTTAAAACTCCGAGTTAAGTTTTTATGGGTACCCTCCCATGCTGGGATAATAGGCAATGAAAATGCTGACAGGCTGGCAAAAATGGCAACGGAGAGTTCAGTGTCTGAATCTATAACCACACTGTCTCAGTTCAAAACAATGTTGTATAATGAGATTATGGAAGAGCAAGAACTTTCTACACTCACACAACATGTAAGCAGCTGTACTATCCAACATTACGAAAACTTCAGAAGGCTGAAACAAATACAGCATGGGTAAAATGCTTACAGGTGACTGCGATAGAGTTGCTGCCCGCATATGACTTGGTTATAGAAATATATGGAGGTGAATTGCGAGAAAACTGGTAGAGAGCACCCAGAACACTCAAAATGCCATTTATGTGCGTGTGAAGGGGGCAACAATTTAGTACACTACATTACAGAGTGCATAAAGCCAAAGGACTTCAGACCTCTTGGTCTGAGCTACTTTGAACTTTGTGTGCACTTCTAAGATCCAGAGAACTGATATCCTATACTTAGTGTATACCCAGTATTGAAAATTTAATTCTCTTTCCCTATCTAAACATATTTAAATGACCTTTTCTATCTGGGGAAAAAAGAGAGGAAAGAGAAAAAAGGGGAGAAAGGTGGAGGGAATACCCTCCTTCTCTCTCTCTCTCTCTCTCTCTCTCTCTCTCTCTCTCTCTCTCTCTCTCTCTCTCTCTCTCTCTCTCTCTCTCTCTCTCTCTCACTCTCTCTCTCTCTCATATGTCTTTTTATATACATAAGCCACTTTCCCCCTCATAAGGTGAGTGACTGAGTAAAGAAATAATGCTCTTACTTTCTGGGAAGAAAAAGTACAGTGAAGGAGTCTCTCATTCATATTGCTCCACCCCACTTAATCTACTCTTACGACACGCAGGGGAACACGGAGGAAGTATTCTAGCCCCCCTTCCTCAGGAGCTCATATATATTCATATGTGAGTGTGTATATGTATACATGTATATATATATATATATATATATATATATATATATATATATATATATATATATATATATATATATATATATATATATATATATGTATGTCGATGTGTATAAAGAATTACTACTTTTGATTCGTAACTCTATCTATATACAAAAGCTGTAGTAATGATGATGGTGGTGATGATGGTAATAATAATAATAATAATATTCATGATAATAATAATAATAATAATAATAATAATAATAATAATGGATTAAGCTGACGTAATTCTCACTCATGTACATAATTTGAAGGGTAGAGAGGGGGAAGGGCTTTCAGTGTTTCCTTTTTTTCCCTTCCAAATTTCTCTTCATTAGATGGTGCTGTGTTTATGTGTGTATGTATGTATGTTCAGGTTGTATAAGTGTACGTATATGCAATTGATTACATGCACTTTCCTTTGTTGTGTTACCCTCAGATGACAATAATGTGTATGAGTATGCATGTATGCATCTTTATCAGTGGAAAGGACGAATAACTCCTTTTGCTGAAATGAATACCACAAACTCTCACTCTCTCTCCCCTAGATATGTATGACTATGAAGCCCCAGTGGCATTTCTATTGCTCATGTAATTAATCATGTATATATGAGTACATTCATATATATATATATATATATATATATATATATATATATATATATATATATATATATATATAATGTGTGTGTGTGTGTGTGTGTGTGTGTATGGGTACGTGTGCATGCATGTATATGTATATGTACCTACATATTACTCTAACCTGAAAATTATTATTTTATTTCTGCTTCAAATTGTCTGCAGTAGTACGGTGGAAAAGTGGAAATTTAACATAAATGATAACCCTCAACAAGGGCTATTGAAAAATATTGTTACAAATATTACTCTTAATCAATAATCGCAGAGAGCTCTTCTGCTATTAATACATGTAAAACATAATATATTACTCTTAATTAATAATCGGAGAGTGCTCTTCTGTCATCAATCAATTATTACAATATATTTTATTCATAATTACTTGCTATGATATTTAAAATTAATTGCAAATTCTATTAGTATTTTATTTATACATAGCCAAATAGATTGTAATGTTTAACAACTGTAAAATCACTGGGAGTGCCCATGTGCACGTCCCCATGTAAAGTTATCTGAATAAAAAAAAAAACATTAAAATTCACTGGAAGTAAAGTAGCCTGTCGTTTTAGATTCGCCACCCATGGATGGGTGGAACGGGTCATAGAGGACCCATAGGGCGGTCGCCAACCTGCATAGGCCCCAACCCCCCCACTGTGGTGACAAGCCACAACAGTAACCTCCCCAGTAAACAGCTTAAACTCTCTTGCCTGGATGACGCTCGATCCGTCTTTAGGAAGAGTTTAGGAATCGTTTATTGATTACACACTGATGTTTTTACCTACCAAAGCATTAACTACTGCCAGATTTTAGAACTACTAGTTTGAGCACTGATAGACTGTACGAGATTTTGGAGGTGTTTAAGTCGAACATCACTTTTAAGCCCATGATACCCTCGCAAGTAAGTAATGGATTTTCAAGAGTGGTTGCATTGCAGTCACTTGTATACATATCAGTTGCACTGTCTACCTGATTTTTAAATGTCTTTAGCTTGTTATCTTCTGTCCAATTGCTTTTATGCTCGACCACTTTGTGCTTAGGCTTGTGTATGTAAGTTCTATGGAATAAATGAATTCGTTCTATTAAGAGGTCATAGATTTCTAATTAGATTGATGAGGGCAGTTTCTGCCTGTCCCGGTGTCACACACACACACACACACACACAAGAGAGAGAGAGAGAGAGAGAGAGAGAGAGAGAGAGAGAGAGAGAGAGAGAGAGAGAGAGAGAGAGAGAGAGAGAGAGAGAGAGAGAGAGAGAGAGAGAGAGAGAGAGAGAGAGAGAGAGAGAGGAGAGAGAGAGAGAGAGAGAATGTGCTGCACTGAAGACATCAGTTTCAATGTACATAATACAACATAAAAAGGATTGGTTTTGACATTTATCTTGAAAATCATATACGTGAAGGGCTTGTTATCCTCACCATCATTACCTGGATTAGTTTGGCTTCGGTTTTCCGTCACGAACTCCCTTTTCAACTAAGGGCTAGGACGGTTGCCTTCTTGCGAAGGACTTGTTTTGGCAGATGTAATCGTTACCCTGAGTGTATGCCCTTACTAATCTCAGTCCGTGACGGGGCGCGAACCCTCGACCTGCCGCCTCAGAGTTGCGGACGCTACCATTTTGCCACGGAGACTACATTACATGGATTAGTGCTGGTTTCAATTAACTGATGAGGAATGCAATTACTAATATAAGTGGTGAGGCCTTGCTTAATATCAAGCGAATATTTGGAATAATCTCTTATGTTGCACAACTGATGAGGGTACAAACTTTCCTGTAGAAATACAAACGTTGGTCTCTCTTTTTTAACATAGTGCAATATAGCTACAAATCCTTTCTTAAAAGAATTAATATTGAAAGTTAAGATTTTGTAATGCATGAAAAGATAAGAACGCATAACTTAGAGTCGTGATAACAATAATTAAAGTCTATATATATATATATATAATATATATATATATATATATATATATATATATATATATATATATATATATATATATATATATATATATATACACACAAGTGCCATTATCTCCTTATAAGTGGTGTAGCTGAGTTAAAGCAATATACCTTGACGGTTTGCGGGAAGAAAATACAAAGGAGGGGGTTCCCAGTCCCCTCGCTCAGCCCCATTTAGTCGACTTTTACGGTACGCAGAGGAACACGGAGGAAGTATTTTGTCCCCTTCCCTCAGAGGGAATAATTACAGTAATTATTAGAAAAATAATGATTATTATAGCAATCACCAGTATCTAAACAATTATTTCAGTAATAATTATAAGAATAATGATACACGCATACACATATAGACCTATATATGTATATATGCATGCATACATATATGCACATACACAAATATACATACATACACACAAACACCTGCATACACACATGCAAATACATACTATATATATATATATATATATATATATATATATATATATATATATATATATATATATATATATATATATATATATATACATGCATTCATGCGTACATATACCCATATGCATACATACATATACATACGGGCAAACATGCATACGCATATACACATATACACGTACACTCGGATACGCACGCATACATGTATAAACATGCACATGTAAAACATATTTCTGTACACATGCGCACTAACCTGCATATACCCACACACTTGGTCATATACATACTTACACACACATATGTGTATAAATGCATACACACAGACACACACACACATACATACATATATATATATATATATATATATATATATATATATATATATATATATATATATATATATATATATATATATATATATATATATGGAAACATTCACATGTACACACTGGTGACCTTCTGTCTTATTTTTTATTCATAGACTTTTTTTTTTCTGAAGAACCATGGAGAATCTTTTGTCGTCGCACTTGCTATCATTATTGCCTTTGACAGAGTGTGGCACAAGGCTTGTTGGCCAAACTCCCTCCCTATGGCTTTATCCCATCTCTCTGCTCTCTGATTTCCAGTTTCCCTTGAGACCGTTTTATATCTGTGGTTGTTGACGTTGTAAAATCTAGCTCATTTCCAGTTACCAATGAGGTTCTACAGGGTTCTGTTCTCTCACCACCTCTTTATCAATAATCTCCGGTCTTCATCCTTTCTTCTACACGCCTCTGCCAACGACTCTACACTTCATGTTTCCTCTGCCTTCACTTCAGCACCTTCGTATGCTACTCGAAATCAGTCTCGTATCACTATTTCAACGACTCTCAATTCAAAGTTGCAGAGAGAATCAAAATGGGGCACCCAAAATCTAGTCAAATCCAATGCCTCCACGACTCAGTTCCTGCCCATATCTTTATCTTCTCCTCCAACTGAAAATCCTATCGTTTTCAAAAACAACGAAATTTACCCTCTTAGTTCTATTTGCATTTTGGGGAGACAAATGCCCTCTAACTTGTCTTGGAGGAATCAAAAAATTCAAATTGCTAAACTCCAACTAAGAAAGTAGTAATCATTACTCTTTTCATCCAAGTTACTGAAAATCTACAATGGTCTTATCCGCCCCTGCTTAGAATACTGCTCTATACATTTGGGGTGCATCTTTTTACACTTATTTTCCTGATATGATCTAATTTTAGGCCATCAGACTCATCAGCGACCTTGATCTTACTTCTAATCTCGATTCTTGTTTGTACTGCTGAAAGATGCTTTGATGAGTTGGCTAGTTGTATCCCTACCACGCTGGCAAGACCACGTAACACGCGCCAAGCGGATTCGTCACGCAGGTACTGTGATTTCTCTGGCTGGTCGATGCAGTGAATGCTTCTTTCTCTGCCACTGGAACTCTCTTCATGCTTCTGTCTGCCCTAACTCGTGTGTGTGTGTACATATATATATATATATATATATATATATATATATATATATATATATATATATATATATATATATATATATATATATATATATATATATATATATATATATATATATATATATATATATATATTAATTTTGATGTGGTAGGTATGGTATTTTGTGTCGTTTTATACTACTTTCTAGAATTTGCAACATCAGAATCATGAAGTATACATACATATAAAGAATATATGCAATAGAGTCTATCTAATGTATCAGTTTTTTGCCAAAGTAGGTCCTTTACCTAGTACCTAATCAGCAGTTAATTATATAGCTGCATTTTCAAAATAATATTTTTTTTTATTATGAAAGAGACTGTTCGTATTATACAGGTGTTGAAGATATAGAAACAATAACCAGGTTTAAAGAAGAATGAATTGGTGCACTTTAATAGATATTACTGATATTTTTTATGCTCATGTTCCGTCTCTTCATCAATGATCTTCTACAATCCCCATCTTCCTCTCTTCTTCATGCCTTTGCTGATGAGTCTACCCTTCACTTTTCCTCTGCCTTTTCTTCACAACCTTCATCTGTTACTCGTAATCAGTCTCGTATCACTTTTTCTTCTACTCTTAACTCCGATTTGCAGAGAGTATCTGGGTAGGGCACTCAAAATTTAGTTAAATTCAATGCCTTCAAGACACAGTTTCTGTCTATCTCTTTATCTTCTTCTCCTCCTGATAACCCTATTGTCTTCGAAACTAACGAAATTTACCCTCTTAACTCTATCAACATATCAGGAATCCATATAGCCTCTAACTTGTCTTGGAGGAATCACATAATCCAAATTTCTAAATGTTCATCCAAAAAATTGGGGTTTTTGTTTCGTTTTCGTCATTACTTTTCCTCTTTGCAGTTACTTAAAATTTACAAAAGTCTTATGCTTAGAATACTGCACACATATCTGAGGTGCTTCTTCTTATACTTAACTTCTTGAAAGGGTTAAATCTAAGGCAGTCAGACTCATTAATGATCCTTCTCTTACTTCTAATCTGGATTCTCTCTCTCTTCGCCGTAAGGTATCTTCCCTTTCGCTTTTCTATCACTACTACTTCCATCGCTGCTCTGATGAGTTGGCGAGCTGCATCCCTCCCACACTGCCGAGGCCGCATAACACTCGCCAAGCGGCCTAATCTCACAGGTACTGTGTGGAGATTTGTAGCTCGCGGATTGGTCGGTGCAGCGACTGCTTCTTCCCTCCTACCTCCAGACTCTGGAACTTTCTACCTCCTTCTTCTTCGTCTACATCTTTTCCCACTTTTATGTGGGGTCAATGTTTCTGGCCAGTTTTCCCCATTTGTTTCTGTCCCATACCTCATCATCCAACAAACCTTTAGACCTCAGGAAGAAAAAAAAAAGAACTCTCTTCCTCCTTCTGTCTTTCCTTATTCTTATGACCTCTCATCCTTTAAAAAGCAGATCTATCGACATCTCAGAGCCTAGTCATCCATATCTCTGGGTCTTCTGTACTTTGACTGTTTTTTTCTGTTTGTCGTTTTCCTTTGTGTGACATTACCTCATCTCTGCCTAGTCCTGAACCTTTTTCATTTCCTTCATCTTGGTATTTTCTCGAGCCCGGGCCTTTATTGATGAGGGTAGTTTCTGCCTGTCCCAGTGTAACACTCATTAAAAAAAAATAATATATATATATATATATATATATATATATATATATATATATATATATATATATATATATATATATATATATATATATATATATATATGCGATTACCTAATTGTGTTTACGGGAAAGAGCCCAAAGCTCGTATCTTCCCGTCTCCTGATCGGTTCCATTTTATACTGTGTGTGTGTGTGTGTGTGTGTGTGTGTGTGATTACCTAATTGTGATTACCTAATTGTGTTTACGGGAAAGAGCCCAAAGCTCGTATCCTCCCGTCTCCTCATCGGTTCCATTTTATACTTAGTGATACTTATCATACCTGTCCTTAAAACTATGGATTGAGATAGCTTTAACTACCTCATCGCTTAGCCAATTCCAATTATCAACTACTCTTACACTGAAAAAGTATTTTCTTACATCCTGCAAAGAAGTTTTCTTACGAAGCTTCAAACTATGACCTCTAGTTCTAGAGCCAGCCATATCAAAATATCCATCCCTATCAACATTATCATAACCATGAAGGAATTTATAGACTGTCACCATATCCCCCCCTCACTCTTCAAGCTTCCAGTGATGGTAAGTCTAATTCCCTCAGCCTCTCATCATAACTGAGATTGCGTATTTCTGGCACCAGTTTCGTGGCATGTCTTTGAACTTTTTCAAGCTTAGCTGCGTGCTTTTTCAAGTGTGGATTCCAAATGGGGGCTGCATATTCGAGTTTTGGCCTCACATAGATTACATAAATATTTCTGAACATTTCCTTGTCCATGTGCCTGAAGGCTACCCTTACATTTGATAAGAATGCATATGCTGCCCTTACTATGCCATTTATATGTATTTCTGGAGACAAATCTGCCAGTATGTTTACTCCTAGGTCTCTCTCATTTTCTGTCTCTTCAAGTTGTACTCCAGCCACGAGTAGTCAAGCTTGGGCCTTCTTGCACTTGTACCCATTCTCATTACCTTACATTTTGAAGTATTGAATTTCATTAGCCACTTTTCTGACCACTCATGCAGATTATTTAGATCCTCCTGAAGTTCTCTACCATTGTTCTCGTTTTTTACTTTCTTCACAATCTTTGCATCATCTGCAAACATATTCATGAATGAATTTACAGACTCTGGTAGGTCATTTACATATACAAGGAACAAAAGTGGCCCTAAAACTGAACCCTGTGGAACTCCACTACTAAATCTTCTCCATTCAGACACTGAGTGTCTTACTCTAACCCTCTGTTCCCTTCCTTCTGTGTGATTACCTAATTGTGATTACCTAATTGTGTTTACGGGAAAGAGCCAAAAGCTCGTATCTTCCCGTCACCTGATCGGTTCCATTTTAGACTTAGTGATTACCTAATTGTGTTTACAGGAAAGAGCCCAAAGCTCGTATCTTCCCGTCTCCTGATCGGTTCCATTTTAGACTTAGTGATACTTATCATACCTGTCCTTAAAACTATGGATTGAGATACCATTAACTACCTCCTCGCTTAGCCAATTCCAATTATCAACTACTCTTACACTGAAAAAGTATAGTGTGTGTGATTACCTAATTGTGATTACCTAATTGTGTTTACGGGAAAGAGCCCAAAGCTCGTATCTTCCCGTCTCCTGATCGCTTCCATTTTAGACTTAGTGATACTTATCATACCTGTCCTTAAAACTATGGATTGAGATAGAATTAACTACCTCCTCGCTTAGCCAATTCCAATTATCAACTACTCTTACACTGAAAAAGTATTTCCTTACATCCTGCAAAGAAGTTTTCTTACGAAGCTTCAAACTATGACCTCTAGTTCTAGAGCCAGCCATATCAAAATATCGATCCCTATCCACTCTATCATAACCATGAAGGCATTTAAAGACTGTCACCATATCCCCCCTCACTCTTCTAGCTTCGAGTGATGGTAAGTCTAATTCCCTCAGCCTCTCATCATAACTGAGATTGGGTATTTCTGGCACCAGTTTCGTGGCATGTCCTTGAACTTTTTCAAGCTTAGCTATGTGCTTTTTCAAGTGCGGATTCCAAAAGGGGGCTGCATATTCGAGTTTTGGCCTCACATAGGTGTGTGTGTGTGTGATTACCTAATTGTGATTACCTAATTGTGTTTACGGGAAAGAGCCCAAAGCTCGTATCTTCCCGTCTCCTCATCGGCTCCATTTTAGACTTAGTGATACTTATCATACCTGTCCTTAAAACTATGGATTGAGATAGCATTAACTACCTCCTCGCTTAGCCAATTCCAATTATCAACTACTCTTACACTGAAAAAGTATTTCCTTACATCCTGCAAAGAAGTTTTCTTACGAAGCTTCAAACTATGACCTCTAGCTCTAGAGCCAGCCATATCAAAATATCGATCCCTATCCACTCTATCATAAACATGAAAGAATTTAAAGACTGTCACCATATCCCCCCTCACTCTTCTAGCTTCCAGTGATGGTAAGTCTAATTCCCTCAGCCTCTCATCATAACTGAGATTGCGTATTTCTGGCACCAGTTTCGTGGCATGTCTTTGAACTTTTTCAAGCTTAGCTATGTGCTTTTTCAAGTGCGGATTCCAAAAGGGGGCTGCATATTCGAGCTTTGGCCTCACATAGGTTACATAAATATTTCTGAACATTTCCTTGTCCATGTGCCTGAAGGCTACCCTTACATTTGATAAGAATGCATATGCTGCCCTTACTATGCCATTTATATGTATTTCTGGAGACAAATCTGCCAGTATGTTTACTCCTAGATCTCTCTCATTTTCTGTCTCTTCAAGTTGTACTCCAGCCACCGAGTAGTCAAGCTTGGGCCTTCTTGCACTTGTACCCATTCTCATTACCTTACATTTTGAAGTATTGAATTTCATTAGCCACTTTTCTGACCACTCATGCAGACTATTTAGATCCTCCTGAAGTTCTCTACCATTGTTCT
>JAXCGZ010005232.1:0-2500 GCA_037179515.1 Halocaridina rubra
TTCAACTTTGAATGTCGAGTCATGGTGGTGCAGTCCTTGGTTCTTGGTATCTTAAACTACTGCTTGAGAGTTTGGGGCTCAACTAATAAGACACAAATGGGCAGAGTAAGTAAAATGCAGAATTTCGCTCCTAAGGTTGCTGTAGGGGGCGCCCTCAAACATGACCATGTCACCCCAATATATGATAAATTAAAATGGCTCCGAATGGATGAGAAATACATTTATGAAATGTGCCTCTTAACCTTCAAAATTCATCACAAGTTTATTCCAGACTGGCTCTTCACTTTGCCAACTGTAGCTCAGATTCGTGGGGAAAGATTCAACACTAGAAGTCTGGACACCCTTTATATCCCAAGAACAAACACTGATACAGGAGCTAGAGCATTAAATGTTATGGGACCTAAACTATGGAATCAATTACCACAAAACATAAGATGCAGTCAGACAATATCCTCTCTCAAAGGCCACCTTATGAAACTTCTATTGAGGGATTAAGCTTCGTCTTATGCGATGTTAGTCGATGTCCTCTTTGAATAGCAACCTCATGAAATTTTATTCAAGGCCTAAGCTTTGTCCTGTCTTATCTTTTTATACTTTATCATTATTATTATTACATTTGTATGTTATGTGATGGCGGTGAAATTATATACAGTCCTTTTATCTATGACATTAATGTAATATCCTCTTAATAATCTGCTTATAATTACGTTTATATAACTATTGTATTGTACCTATTGTGCAATAACCATTATTATTGATGGAATAAAGAATTTTGACTTTGACTCTCTCTCTCTCTCTCTCTCTCTCTCTCTCTCTCTCTCTCTCTCTCTCTCTCTCTCTCTCTCTCTCTCTCTCTCTCTCTCTCTCTCTCTCTCTCTCTCTCTCTCTCTCTCTCTCTCTCTCTCTCTCTCTCTCTCTCTCTCTCTCTCTCTCTCTCTTATGTAGTTCTGTATACATTTCATCCAAGTGGAATGTAATCTAAGAGAATAGATATCACTCAAAACCTTTATAATTCAAATTCTGCCACTTATTTTAAATATCCTTTTTATGTCAGAAGCAGAGAATGTGAAAGATATAATGTATATAACATGCATATCCAAGATCTACTAAAGTATTTTGACATAGTATACATGAATACTGCATATGTAAAGAATGCATGTTTTCGTTAGTATATTTTACCAACAATGAAAGCTGTAAGCATTTTCATGATCATAACTATATTAATTATGAAAAAATGGGTTAAAAGATTTTTCTTGCTTGTGAATGGTTGGCAGTAGGAGTGGGAATGGGCGTGGAATGATGTAACCCTATCACCTCCCTTTTTATTTTTGTTCAATTATGCCTTCATGCAGTCTTTGGAGATACATAGCAACATTATTGTAAATCAAGTTTTTCTCCTCCACACAGAAGAGTAGTGGCTCTCCCATGGGAAAATCCTGACCTCTCATTGCAGAGCTCAATGATGAGATTGCAATATTTTTTTTCTGAGAGTATTAAAGTAATTTCACTGAAAAATTCGAGGACGAAGAGTTCATATTTTCTCTCTCCTATATTGCAGATATTTTCAGTCATTTGAATGACCTCAGCTTGTCCATGCAAAGTCTATTTGCTAGTAATAATGTTTGTACAGAAGGTAGAAGCCTACAAGAGAAAGTTCTCACTCTGGAAGCATCGAATCCAGGGAGGTAGTGTGGGAAGCTTTCCTATCCTTGAAGAGAAATTGGGGGATAAGACAAACAGCTCCATGCTTGTAGAAAATATTGCTACTCACTCCTCACACCTAGAGACTACCATAGCAAAGTACTTTTCCAAGGATCATACATTTCAGGAATGAATTCAGCAGCACTTCCTGGCAGACAAGAGTGATGCTGACAACCTGAAGGAGGAGCTTATTGATCTGCAGGTGGACCAGAGTTTTCAAACTAAATTCCGTACATTACTGCAGTCTGGTATTTGGTGTGATCAGTTGGTAGCGTACTCTGGACTGGCGAGGTCCGAGTCGGAGATGATCCTTCCATTTCCAACTACCTACCTGTGTGATAGGGCATTCTCCAGTCACTCAAGATGGTTTGCACCTTGATAAAAGGATGGCTCTGGCCAACACATGGCCATGATTTGAGAAACTAGTCATACATAAGCAACAACAAAAATCGAATTGATGAGTGCATGTTTGATTACCTAGGATTGATTGAGTTTGTCCATGTTCTTTAGTTTTTTAGATTTTTCTTATTGCTTTTGCCAATAGTGTTTTTGTTTTGGAGAATGATCAAAATAAATGATCAATGAGTATTACACTTCACTTTACTTTATCCTTCTGATAACCAGATGTTAACCAAAGTTTGTTGGTGCTGGACAGCCTAGACCTGACTACATAGGGTGCTCAGGTCGGAAGAGGCAAAGAAACGCTGCCATAGAGTATCCCTTATTTACTTTAAATATACTTGATAGAATCCTTTAACACTGGCTTTGTATCTGAATTGTATTCATGGATTGTCTCAAT
>JAXCGZ010005232.1:7500-15567 GCA_037179515.1 Halocaridina rubra
TTCCAAGTGTTTTGCCTGTTTTTGCTTCATACAATACCCTTTTCACCTCCTCTCTTGTAATCTCTCTCTCATTTTCATCTCCCATTACTGGCACTTGAACACCCCCCTCTACCACTATAGCTGCCTCTCTTTCTTCCTCAACATTCAGCAAGCACTCAAAATATTCTGTCCATCTTTTCCTTGCAACTTTCCCTCTTAACATCTGTCCATTCACATCTTTCACGGTCTCTTCCATCCTCGATCCACCCTTCCTTACTCTCTTCACTTCTTTCCAAAACTTCTTTTTACTCTCCTCATATGACCTACTAAAATCCTGTCCCCACCTAACATTTGCCAACCTCTTCTCTTCCTCTACCTTCCGCTTGGTTTCCACATTTTTCTCCCTATATCTTTCATACTTCTCCCTACTTTTACACTGCAGCCATTCCTCAAAAGCCCTCTTTTTCTCTTCCACCTTCATTTTCACCCCTTCATTCCACCACTCGCTGCCCCTCCTCATGCCACCTCCAACAAACCTCTTTCCACACACACATCACTTGCATTTCCCACAAAACATTCTTTCATCAACCCCCATTCCTCCTCTAACTCCCCAACTTCTCTTTCTTTCACCCTATCATATGCCTATTTCAACCTGTCCTGATATTCCTGTCTCTTCTCTGGCTTTTTCAACTCTTCCACCTTCACCATTTCCCTTCTACATCCCCCCACTCTATTTCCCAACTCTTTTGTTACTACCACTTTTGCTTCAACCAAAAAATGGTCAGATATCCCAGCAGCCACACCCCTAAATGCATCTTTCACTCCACCAATCTGGCTCTTTGCTACCAATATAATCCATCAGTGCTCTTTCTTGCACTCTTCCATTTGCCACTCTCATCCATGTATACTTATTTATTAACTTCTTCTTGAAAAAACTATTACCTATCACCAACTCTTGCTCCACACACATATCTAACAGTCTCTTGCCACTCTCATTCCCACCTGGTACCCCATACTTTCCTACAACACCTTCTACCTCACCATCACCCACTCTGGCATTCAAGTCACCCAACACAACTACATAGTTCCTTCTACTCAGACCATCTACACACCTAGTTAACTCATTCCAGAATTCATCCTGCTCTTCCTCACTTTTCTCACATCCTGGCCCATATGCACTAACAAAAGCCCAACATTCCATACCTATCCTAGCCCTCACCCACATTAGCTTAGATGACAGTTCTTTCCATTCCACTACCTTATTTACCATCCATTCACTCAGCAATAATGCCACACCTTCTCTCGCTCTCCCCCTTTCATCCCCAGACACCCTACCTGTCACATTACCAAATGCCTCTTCTCCTTTTCCTTTCATCTTCGTCTCACACAATGCCAATACATCTATGCTACTCCTACCAAACAGATATCCAATACTCACATCTTTTGCTCTCTATCGTACCGCAACCACGCACATTTAAACACCCTAAAACTAGAGTTTGAGGAGAAGTTATTCTCCCATCTACCCCCTTCTTCTTTGACGTCTCGCAGGAAGTTAATACAAGGGGGGGATTCCTAGTCCCCTCGCCCCGACCACTTTTAGTCACCTCATACGACACGCAGGGAATACGTTGGGGCTATTATTTGATGCTGTGCCGGCCACCATATATATATATATATATATATATATATATATATATATATATATATATATATATATATATATATATATATATATATATATATATATATATATATATATATATATATATATATATATATATATATATATATATATATACATATATTATGATCAGTAGGTTGGCCATGACACCAACCGTCCGTTGAAATACTATGACTGAAGGTATTACAGATTAAAATTGAAATGGTCCTGACAGTTCCAGGTTCTTTCCTTATGTCTACATCTACACCGAATATTCTGGCGTATTCATTACACATCTCTTGCTATTCCATTACATTTGACAAGTCGCACACTCCCAATATTTGTATGATTTTGCTCTCTCTTTACTTTACCTTTTTTTTATATTCTTGGCAGGTCCACAACTCATGGCTCCCAGTACCCGGAATAGAAGGATGCTAAAAATCTCTGGAAATCTTGTTGACTCCACCACAAGCGAATGTGATACGGCTTTAAATTATAAACCTGTTTCCTTGACCAGCATAGTTTGCAAAGTTATGGAAAAACTAGTATGAAAACACATCTCTCTTCACTTGGAATCCTTCAACATTTTGTCAGTGAGACTACATGGTTTCAGAGAAAGGTAGATCAGCAGTAATAAACTTATTAAAATTTTGTGATGAGGTAAGCCAAATCTTACAGGAAAGAGAGGGCTGGGCAGATTTCATATTTCTAGACTTCCAGAAAGCATTTGACACTGTCCCACACAGGAGACCTATTAAGAAGCTGCACGCAATGGCAAGAATAGGTGGAAATGTCTTGAAATTGATTAAAACATACTTAGAAGGAAGGAAACAAAGGGTTAGAGTAAAACACTCAGTGTCTGAATGGAGAAGAGTTAGTAGCGGAGTTCCACAGGGTTCAGTTTAAGGGCCAGTTTTGTTCGTGTAAATTCATTCATGAATATGTTTGCAGATTATGCAAAGATTGTGAAAAAGTAAGAAACGAGAACAATGATAGAGAACTTCAGGAAGATCTAAAGAGTCTGCATGAGTGGTCAGAAAAGTGGCTGATGAAATTCATTACTTTAAAATGTAAGGTAATGAGAATGGATGCAAGTGCAAGAAGGCCCGAGCTTGACTACTCGGTGGCAGGAGTACAACTTCAAGAGACAGAGAATGAGAGAGATCTAGGAGTGAAAATACAAGCCGATTTGTCTCCATAAATGCATATAAATGGCATAGTAGGGGCAGCATATGCTTTCTTAGCAAATGTAAGGGTAGCCTTCAGGGCCCGTGCCAACACAAGGTTGGCTTTAACCTCAAACAACAAAACAACAAAACCTACGTTAGTCGATCTTCAGCTTTAATATTAACGGCATTGTCCTCTCCCTGTGAAGTTCAAGAGTCGCCTAACACTGCCTACCACAGACCATCAACCATCACAGTGTGAAACCTTGGGAGCGGCTGGCTGCAGGTGAATGCGTGCTGTTTCATCCTGTCCCCTAGCTCAGTGATTGATCCGCCGATAAAGCTCCGCCTACCTCACTATTCTCTCTCTCTCTCTCTCTCTCTCTCTCTCTCTCTCTCTCTCTCTCTCTCTCTCCTCTCTCTCTCTCTCTCTCTCTCTCTCTCTCTCTCTCTCTCTCTCTCTCTCTCTCTCTCATTGGCTGGAACCTTTGTTGGTAAACAAAGGCCAAAGCCTAGTTCTGTCAGAACTAGTTCTCTCAGAAGTATTGTTGGTATTCGGGAGCATATGATATATATTCTTTATAACCAAATATCTGTTTTGGTTAGGTTAGTGATACGTGCTACGTCTTTCGTATTTAGTGTTTAGTGATAGTGTTAGCGTTTGTGCTTTAGTGTTAGTGCTAAGTGTTAATGTTTCATGTTTTATGTATAGAATTAGTGATAGTTTTTAGTACATAGTGTTTAGTGATACTGTTAGTGTTTTGTTTCATGTTTCGTATTTCATGCTTTGTGTTTGCTTAGTGTATTGTTTCATGTTTCGTATTTCATGCTTCGTGTTTGGTATTTAGCGCTTAGTAGTGTTTTGTGTTAGTTTTAGTATTAGTGCTTAGTGCACAGTGCTAAGTGATACTATTAGTGAGAGTGTTTAGTGTTAGTGCTTTGTGCCTAGTGTTTAGTGATGAGTGATACTGTTAGTGTTCGTGTTTCATGTTTCGTGTTTAGTTATTTGTGTTAGTGTTAAATGATTCTGTTAGTGTTAGTGTTAAGTGATTCTGTAAATGTTATTGCAAGTGTTAGTGTTAGCATATCAGAGTTAGTGTTTAGTGTTAGTGTTAGTGCTTTAGTGTTGGTGTTTAGTATTAATGTTTCGTCTTTTGTGTTAGTACTTAGTAATAGTGGTGGTGTTAGTGCTTAGTGTTAGTGTTTTAGTGTTAATGCCTAATAATAATGCTTTGAGTTAGTGTTTCATGTTTCGTGTTTCGTGCTGCATGCTTCGTGCTTCGTATTTAGTGTTTAGTGTTTCATGTTCAGAGTTTCGTGTTAGTGCTTAGTGATAGTGTTAGTGATGTGTTACTGTTTTAGTGTTAGTGCTTAATTTTCAGTGTTAGTGTTTTAGTGTTAGCATTCTAGTATTAGTGCTAAGTGTTAATATTTCATGCTTCGTGTTAAGGTTATTGGCTGGTGATAGTGAGAGTGACAGAGTTAGTGTTTAGTGCTTAGTATTAGTGTTTATTGTCAGTGTTAGTGGTAGAGTTTTAGTGTTAGTGCTTAAATGTTTAAGTGTTTAAGAGTTTTGTGTTTCATGTTTAGTGTTTCATAGTTCATGTTGCAGGCTTCGTATTTCGTGCTTAGTGCTTAAAGTTTCGTGTTAATGATAGTGTTTTCTTTTATTGTTAGTGTATAGTGATAGTGATTATGTTAGTTATAGTGTTTTCGTGTCTCATGTTTAGTGATAGTGTTAGTGAGAGCATTAGTGTTAGTGCATAGTGTTTTTGCTTAGTGTTAGTGCTTAGTGTTTAGTGATAGTGTTTAGTGATTGTGTTTAGTGATAGTATTTTAGTCTTAGTTTTTTAGTGTTAGTATTTTAGTGTTGGTATTTTCGTGCTAGTATTTTTCTGTTAGTATTTTAGTGGTGGTGTTTTAGTACTAGTGTTTCATGTTTAGTCTTTAGTGTTGGTGATAGAGATAGTGATAGTGTTAGTATTTTAGTGTTTGTGTTTTAGTGTTAGTACTAAGTGCTTAGTGTTAATGTTTCGTGTTTCGTGTACAGTGTTAGTGCAATGTGCTACGTGCCACATGCTACGTGCTATGTGCTTCATGTTTCAAATTTCGTGTTTCGTGCTTAGTGTTAATGATAGTGTTAGTGTTGGTGATAGTGTTACTGTTATTGTGTTAGTGCTTAGTGTTAATATTTCGTGTTTCGTGCATGGTGTTAGTGATATATTATAGTGCTTAGTGCATAGTCTTAATGCATAGTGTTTCGTGTTAGTGTTAATATTACGTGCTATGTGCTAACTACTTGTGCTTCTTGTTAGCTGTAGTGATACGTGCTACGTCTTTCGTGTTTCGTATTTAGTGTTTAGTGATCGTGTTAGTAATAGTGCTAGTGTTAGTGTTTTAGTGTTTGTGCCCTAGTGTTAGTGCTTAGTGCTAAGTTTTAATATATCATGTTTCGCGCATAGAGTTAGTGCTTGTGTTTAGTGTTTAATGTTAGTGCATAGTGTTTAGTGATACTGTTAATGCTCAGTGATTCTGTTAGTGTTTCGTGTTTCATGCTTCGTGTTTCGTATTTAGTGTTTAGTAGTGCATTGTATTAGTGCTAGTGATTGTCTTACTTTTAGTGTAAGTGCTTTAGGGCTAGTACTAGTGCTAGTGCCACGTGCTTCGTTCTAAGTGCTACATACTTCGCACTTCGTGTTTAGTGTTTATTGTATAGTGTTTAGTGCTTAGTGTTTTGTGATTCGTATTTCATGTTTCATGTTTAGTGTTAGTGATAGCTATAATGATAGTGTTAGTGTTTTAGTGCTAGTGTTTTAGTGTTAGTGCTTTATTGTTAGTGCTTAGTGTTCGATGTGAGTGTTTTAGTGTTTTAGACTTATTGCTTAGTGTTAATATTGCATGTTTTGTGTACAGTGTTAGTGATAGTGTTTAGTATTTAGTATTAGTGTTTAGTGAATAGTGCTTCGTGTTTCTTGTTTCATGCTTCTCGTTTCGTGTTCAGTGCTTATTGTTTAGTGCTTAGTGTTTTCTATTAGTGTTAGTATTAAGTTATACTGTAGTGTTAGTGGTAGTGATAGTGCTAGTGTTAGTGATAGTTTTAGTTTTTTAGTGCTAGTGTTTTAGTGTTAGTGTCTTAGTTTTAGCATTTTAGGGTTAGTGTTTTTGTGTTTATAGTTAGTGTTAGTGGTAGTGTATTAGTGTTAGTGCTTAAATGTTTAAGTGTTTAAGAGCTTTGTGTTTCGTGTTTAGTGCTTCATAGTTCATATTGCATGCTTCGTGTTTCGTGCTTGTGTTTAGTGATAGTGATTATGTTAGTGATAGTGTTTTAGTGTTAGTGTTTCAGTGTTAGGGCTTAGTGTTAGTGTTTCCATGTTTCATGTTTAGTGACAGTGTTAGTGATAATGTTAGCGAGAACTTTTGTGTTAGTGCATAGTATTAGTTCTTCATGTTTAGTGATTATGTTTAGTGATAGTGTTTTAGTCTTAGTGATTTTTAGTGTTAGTATTTTAGTATTAGTGTTTTCGTGTTAGTGTTTTAGCATTAGTGTTTTAGTGACGGTGTTTTAGATGGAGTGTTTCGTGCTTAGTGCTTAATCTTTCGTGCTGGTGATAAAATGACAGTGATAGTGTTTTAGTGTTAGTTTTTAGTGTTAGTATTTTAGTGTTAGTGTTTTAGTGTTAGAACTAAGTGTTTAGTGTTAGTACTAAGTGTTTAGTGTTAATGATTCGTGTTTCGTGTATAGTGTTAGTGCAATGTTTAGTGATTATGTTTAGTGATAGTGTTTTAGTCTTAGTGATTTTTAGTGTTAGTATTTTAGTATTAGTGTTTTCGTGTTAGTGTTTTAGCATTAGTGTTTTAGTGACGGTGTTTTAGTTAGAGTGTTTTGTGCTTAGTGCTTAATCTTTCGTGCTGGTGATAAAGTGACAGTGATAGTGTTTTAGTGTTAGTTTTTTGTGTTAGTATTTTAGTGTTAGTGTTTTAGTGTTAGTACTAAGTGTTAGTGTTTTAGTGGTAGTACTAAGTGTTTAGTGTTAGTACTAAGTGTTTAGTGTTAATGATTCGTGTTTCGTGTATAGTGTTAGTGCAATGTGCTATGTGTTACATGCTACATGCAATGTGATTCATGTTTCATGTTTCAAGTTTCGTGTTCCGTGTTTAGTTTTAGTGATAGTGTTAGTGTTGGTGATAGTGTTAGTGTTATAGTGTTAGTGCTTTATTGATAGTGCTTAGTGTTAATATTTCGTGTTTCGTGCATGGTGTTAGTAATAGTGATAGTGTTTAGTGCATAGAGTTAGTGCATAGTCTTTCGTGTTAGTACTACGTGCTATGTGCTAACTATTTTGTGCTTCTTCTTAGCTGTAGTGATACAAGCTACGTGCTACGTGTTTCGTTTTTCGTATTTAGTATTTAGTGATAGTGATAGTTTTGGTGATAGTACTTCTGTTAGTGTTTTAGTGTTTGTGCTCTAGTGTTAGTGCTTAGTGCTAAGTGTTAATATTTCATGTTTTGTGCATAGACTTAGTAATTGTGTTTAGTGTTTAGTGTTAGTGTTCAGTGCATAGTGTTTAGTAATACTGTTAGTGTTTAGTGATAATGTTAGTGTTTAGTGATAATGTTAGTGTTTCGTGTTTCATGCTTCGTTTTTCATATTTAGCATTTATTAGTGTTTCGCATTAGTGCTAGTGATAGTGTTAGTTATAGTGTTAGTGCTTTGGGGCTAGTAATAGTGCTAGTGCTATGTGCTTCGTTCAATGTGCTATGTACTTCGCACTTCATGTTTAGTGTTTAATGTTTACTGTCTAGTGTTTAGTGCTTAGTGTTTAGTGTTTTGTGCTTCGTTTTTCGTGTTTTGTGTTAGTGATATCCATAATGATAGTGTTATTGTTGTATTATCAGTGTTGTATTGTTAGTGTTGTATTGTTAGTGTTTTAGTGTTAGTGCTTTAGTGTTAGTGCTTAGTGTTTGATGTGAGTGTTTTAGTGTTCTAGTGTTAGTGCTTTAGTGTTAGAACTTAGTGTTTAATGTGTGTTTTTTAGTGTTTTAGTGTTAGTGCTTAGTATTAATATTTCATGTTTCGTGCATAGTGTTAGTGTTTATGATAGTGTTTAGTAATTAGTATTAGTGTTTAGTGCATAATCTTTAGTGATACTGTTAGTGTTTCGGTATTCTTATTTCATGCTTCGCGTTTGGTGCTCAGTGCTTTGTGATTAGTGTTTAGTGCTTAGTCTTTTTTGTTAGTGTTAGTATTAAGTTATACTGTAG
>JAXCGZ010005233.1:0-15538 GCA_037179515.1 Halocaridina rubra
ATGAATAATTTTTTACCCCGACCGGGACTCGAACCTAGGACTTATGATTACTAAGTCAAGGCGCTTCCACTACACCACAGAAGGTTAAAAGGAACCCAACCTTATAGCTTATATCTGCTATACTTAGGAATGAACGCATTCTAACTGAATGCCACTATATTCATATTACAGATTCCCCAACCTCACTCGTGGCTTCATTTTAGCATTTAATTCAAGTCCCAATCTCATTCGGGCCATGAAATTATCAATTAAGCACATTACATATGTGAAAACATGAATCATTTTTTACCCCGACCGGGACTCGAACCTAGGACTTATGATTACTAAGTCAAGGCGCTACCACTACACCACAGAAGGTTAAAAGGAACCCAACCTTATAGCTTATATCTGCTATACTTAGGAATGAACGCATTCTAACTGAATGCCACTATGTTCATATTACAGATTCCCCAACCTCACTCGTGGCTTCATTTTAGCATTTAATTCAAATCCCAATCTCATACGGGCCATGAAATTATCAATTAAGGACATTACATATGTGAAAACATGAATCATTTTTTACCCCGACCGGGACTCGAACCTAGGACTTATGATTACTAAGTCAAGGCGCTACCACTACACCACAGAAGGTTAAAAGGAACCCAACCTTATAGCTTATATCTGCTATACTTAGGAATGAACGCATTCTAACTGAATGCCACTATGTTCATATTACAGATTCCCCAACCTCACTCGTGGCTTCATTTTAGCATTTAATTCAAGTCCCAATCTCATTCGGGCCATGAAATTATCAATTAAGCACATTACATATGTGAAAACATGAATCATTTTTTACCCCGACCGGGACTCGAACCTAGGACTTATGATTACTAAGTCAAGGCGCTACCACTACACCACAGAAGGTTAAAAGGAACCCAACCTTATAGCTTATATCTGCTATACTTAGGAATGAACGCATTCTAACTGAATGCCACTATGTTCATATTACAGATTCCCCAACCTCACTCGTGGCTTCATTTTAGCATTTAATTCAAATCCCAATCTCATTCGGGCCATGAAATTATCAATTAAGCACATTACATATGTGAAAACATGAATCATTTTTTACCCCGACCGGGACTCGAACCTAGGACTTATGATTACTAAGTCAAGGCGCTACCACTACACCACAGAAGGTTAAAAGGAACCCAACCTTATAGCTTATATCTGCCATACTTAGGAATGAACGCATTCTAACTGAATGCCACTATGTTCATATTACAGATTCCCCAACCTCACTCGTGGCTTCATTTTAGCATTTAATTCAAGTCCCAATCTCATTTGGGCCATGAAATTATCAATTAAGCACATTACATATGTGAAAACATGAATCATTTTTTACCCCGACCGGGACTCGAACCTAGGACTTATGATTACTAAGTCAAGGCGCTACCACTACACCACAGAAGGTTAAAAGGAACCCAACCTTATAGCTTATATCTGCTATACTTAGGAATGAACGCATTCTAACTGAATGCCACTATGTTCATATTACAGATTCCCCAACCTCACTCGTGGCTTCATTTTAGCATTTAATTCAAATCCCAATCTCATACGGGCCATGAAATTATCAATTAAGCACATTACATATGTGAAAACATGAATCATTTTTTACCCAGACCGGGACTCGAACCTAGGACTTATGATTACTAAGTCAAGGCGCTACCACTACACCACAGAAGGTTAAAAGGAACCCAACCTTATAGCTTATATCTGCTATACTTAGGAATGAACGCATTCTAACTGAATGCCACTATGTTCATATTACAGATTCCCCAACCTCACTCGTGGCTTCATTTTAGCATTTAATTCAAGTCCCAATCTCATTCGGGCCATGAAATTATCAATTAAGCACATTACATATGTGAAAACATGAATCATTTTTTACCCCGACCGGGACTCGAACCTAGGACTTATGATTACCAAGTCAAGGCGCTACCACTACACCACAGAAGGTTAAAAGGAACCCAACCTTATAGCTTATATCTGCTATACTTAGGAATGAACGCATTCTAACTGAATGCCACTATGTTCATATTACAGATTCCCCAACCTCACTCGTGGCTTCATTTTAGCATTTAATTCAAATCCCAATCTCATTCGGGCCATGAAATTATCAATTAAGCACATTACATATGTAAAAACATGAATCATTTTTTACCCCGACCGGGACTCGAACCTAGGACTTATGATTACTAAGTCAAGGCGCTACCACTACACCACAGAAGGTTAAAAGGAACCCAACCTTATAGCTTATATCTGCTATACTTAGGAATGAACGCATTCTAACTGAATGCCACTATGTTCATATTACAGATTCCCCAACCTCACTCGTGGCTTCATTTTAGCATTTAATTCAAGTCCCAATCTCATTCGGGCCATGAAATTATCAATTAAGCACATTACATATGTGAAAACATGAATCATGTTTTACCCCGACCGGGACTCGAACCTAGGACTTATGATTACTAAGTCAAGGCGCTACCACTACACCACAGAAGGTTAAAAGGAACCCAACCTTATAGCTTATATCTGCTATACTTAGGAATGAACGCATTCTAACTGAATGTCACTATGTTCATATTACAGATTCCCCAACCTCACTCGTGGCTTCATTTTAGCATTTAATTCAAATCCCAATCTCATACGGGCCATGAAATTATCAATTAAGCACATTGTAGTGGTAGCGCCTTGACTTAGTAATCATAAGTCCTAGGTTCGTGTTCCGGTCGGGGTAAAAAATGATTCATGTTTTCACATATGTAATGTGCTTAATTGATAATTTCATGGCCCGAATGAGATTGGGATTTGAATTAAATGCTAAAATGAAGCCACGAATGAGGTTGGGGAATCTGTAATATGAACATAGTGACATTCAGTTAGAATGCGTCCATTCCTAAGTATAGCAGATATAAGCTATAAGGTTGGGTTCCTTTTAACCTTCTGTGGTGTAGTGGTAGCGCCTTGACTTTGTAATCATAAGTCCTAGGTTCGAGTCCCGGTCGGGGTAAAAAATGATTCATGTTTTCACATATGTAATGTGCTTAATTGATAATTTCATGGCCCGAATGAGACTGGGATTTGAATTAAATGCTAAAGTGAAGCCACGAGTGAGGTTGGGGAATCTGTAATATGAACATAGTGGCATTCAGTTAGAATGCGTTCATTCCTAAGTATAGCAAATATAAGCTATAAGGTTGGGTTCCTTTTAACCTTCTGTGGTGTAGTGGTAGCGCCTTGAATTAGTAATCATAAGTCCTAGGTTCGAGTCTCGGTCGGGGTAAAAAATGATTCATGTTTTCACATATGTAATGTGCTTAATTGATAATTTCATGGCCCGAATGAGATTGGGATTTGAATTAAATGCTAAAATGAAGCCACGAGTGAGGTTGGGGAATCTGTAATATGAACATAGTGGCATTCAGTTAGAATGCGTTCATTCCTAAGTATAGCAGATATAAGCTATAAGGTTGGGTTCCTTTTAACCTTCTGTGGTGTAGTGGTAGCGCCTTGACTTAGTAATCATAAGTCCTAGGTTCGAGTCCCGGTCGGGGTAAAAAATGATTCATGTTTTCACATATGTAATGTGCTTAATTGATAATTTCATGGCCCGAATGAGATTGGGACTTGAATTAAATGCTAAAATGAAGCCACGAGTGAGGTTGGGGAATCTGTAATATGAACATAGTGGCATTCAGTTAGAATGCGTTCATTCCTAAGTATAGCAGATATAAACTATAAGGTTGGGTTCCTTTTAACCTTCTGTGGTGTAGTGGTAGCGCCTTGACTTAGTAATCATAAGTCCTAGGTTCGAGTCCCGGTCGGGGTAAAAATGATTCATGATTTCACATATGTAATGTGCTTAATTGATAATTTCATGGCCCGAATGAGATTGGGATTTGAATTAAATGCTAAAATGAAGCCACGAGTGAGGTTGGGGAATCTGTAATATGAACATAGTGGCATTCAGTTAGAATGCGTTCATTCCTAAGTATAGCAGATATAAGCTATACTTGGGTTCCTTTTAACCTTCTGTGGTGTAGTTGTAGCGCCTTGACTTAGTAATCATAAGTCCTAGGTTCGAGTCCCGGTCGGGGTAAAAAATGATTCATGTTTTCACATATGTAATATGCTTAATTGATAATATATATATATATATATATATATATATATATATATATATATATATAATATATATATATATATATATATATATATATATATACATATATATATATAACATTTGGTCACGACATGCACGTGAATTTATCATGCTACTTCTCCTTAGAAAATGATTTTTTGACTTTAACAAGAGACATTTTTTTTTCTTGTTAAAGTCACAAAATCCTATTCTAAAGATAACTAGCACACACACACACACACACACACACACACACACACACACACACACACACACACACACACACACACACACACACACACACACACACACACACACACACACACACACACACACACACACACACACACACACACACACACACACACACACACACACACACACACACACACACACACATATATATATATATATATATATATATATATATAAAACCTCTGATGCCCTGTAAGTAATTTTCTAAAACAAGAAAGTTGCTATATCATAAAAGATCTCAACTACTAATCTGTAAATGGTTTAAATTATTTCAAAATCCTAAACATTTATCATCCTCATTCACACGCAAAATATTCCCCACTCAAGGTATATCTCATTGATCCACAATACATCCAGTTTATCTTTAAATTCCAAGTCGCTTATTATTTCACACCTTCGGTCCAGCCTCAGGGTAAACACGGTGATGCCTTAGCCTAAATTACAGGGATTTAGAAATGGTGCGGAAATTTGGTTCGCATTTCTTGGGGCCTCTTCCAGAACTCCATACCCAAAGGGGCCTCCAGTCTGGAGGAATATCTTTTACCTGTGTGTGGATGTCGGTCACTGAGGAATGTTCATATATGTGCGTTGGAACTGCTTAGCGTTTGATATGCACTCTTGCTCTCTGTCTTAGTTGTGAACCCAAAATGTAAAATCCCTTTACATTTCTACTTGTAATTGGGAAGAGGACTTAGTCTGAACAAATTATAAATAACTGTACATGCTTACTCAGTGGATTGTAGCTTGTCACGCATATTTGTTTTTATTTGTTTCATTGTTTATATTTCCCGGTAAACATCGGAATTTCTGATGTAGCAGAGTATTTGTTGTTTTCTTTCACCATGCTTTTTTCGCGAACAGATAATGCATTTCCTTCTTTCTCTGAATGTTAAGCTACAACAAAGAAGACATTTAAATGTATAATGGGATGGAATATTGCAAGAAGGGCGAGGAACGCAATAAAGAATTTTACATCGCATTTTTAATGAGGTGTAATCTGTTTGCTGTATATTGATAAGATTTTTTTTTTTAGCTTATTAGTCATGCTGATTAAGGTGTAGTCACCGTGGCTCAGGCGGTACCGTCCGCGACTTTGAGGCGTCAGGTCGAGGGCTCGCGCCCCGTCACGGTCTGAGGTTAGCAAGGGCATGCACTCAGGGTAACGATTACGTTTGCCAAAACAAGTCCTTCGCAAGAAGACAACCGTCCTAGCCCTTGGTAGAAATGGGAGTCCATGACGTAAAACCGAAAAAGTCTTGATGATTAAGGTCTTTCATATTGTATGTTATTGGCAAGTGATATTTTACTTAAGGAGAAAATAACGCAGCATATATTAACATACAGTTCATATATTCTTACCTCAGCTCATGCTGCACTTGGTTGCACCATAGGGCTGACATTTTCTTTGGTGTACTCATCATAGCATCTGAGATGGCGAAGGTGTTAGGCAGCTGATGGCACTAACGCACGTTATTGTGATTTTAAGACGCATCTCTGATGAGAGCTAATGCTCATTTCATTTACATAAAGTGCTTTAAATGGTTATTTAATTATTGATGAGTTATATTAGGTGCTGTAACCATTTTGTGTGTGGGTTGCTTGTAGGTGTGTGTGTGTGTGTGTGTGTGTGTGTGTGTGTGTGTGTGTGTGTGTGTGTGTGTGTGTGTGTGTGTGTGTGTGTGTGTGTGTGTGTGTGTGTGTGTGTGTGTGTGTGTGTGTAGCTTTAAATGGTTATTTAATTATTGATTGGTTATATTATGTTGCTGTAACCATTATTGTGGAGGTTGCTTATATGTGTGTGTGTGTGTGTGTGTGTGTGTGTGTGTGTGTGTGTGTGTGTGTGTGTGTGTGTGTGTGTGTGTGTGTGTGTGCGTGCGTGCGTGAATGCGTGTTGGTTTCGCGTATGAATATATATCACCGGGACGATGTCCTAAGAAACGAAAAAAAGTATATAGTGGGTCAGAAAATTGCTGCCTTTGAACTTGAGATACTATGACCATGTCTGATTAATGAAATCTTGACTCGTTTGTCAAATGTTAATTATCTTAAGTTTGCAAATCGTCTTTTAAAGCAATAATTAAGAGCCGCATTGTGGCATTCATTTTGCACGCGCTACTGAACGCCTAGAATTTAATGCCCTTTTTTTTTATTCTTTGCAATCTCTGTCTTAAGGGCGCTTTACACGGTCAAACGGTTCGTCGAACGCGGTTCGACAGACAAATGTTTGAAGTGATGTTCGAACGTGTGAACGGGGTATTTGGTTGTCGAACACGTTCCGTGTTCGACAACCAAATACCCCATTCACACGTTCGAACATCACTTCAAACACTTGTCTGTCGAACCGCGTTCGACGAACCGTTTGACCGTGTAAACCACCCTTTTCTCTTTTCTTTTTAATTTTTTTTTTAACAAGCATAGTTACCTGTGACCAGTAATTCCGTTCTGGCAAAAAGGTCTGGCCTAGACGGCGCCTCTGTATACCAGTTTTTCAAGGGTTGTGATTTTGGCCCGATTTCTTTAACAGTGTAAACCTAGGATACCATATTGTTAGTTAGCTAGACACACACAAATGGATTTCATAAACGCATCTGACGCCGTTCTGTGTATTGCTAGGATCCCATACGGGATCCTAGGACCGATTTTTTAAACAGCTTATACCTAGGATACCATATTGTTAGTTAGCTAGACACACATAAATGGACTTCATAAACGCATCTGACGCGGTTCTGTGTATGGCTAGGATCCCTTACGGAATACTAGGCCCGATTTCTTAAACGGCGTAATCGGTGAAAAAAAAAAAAACATAAATTTTGAAATATCTATGAATTTTGGATGATCATTCCGACTGAAATGGCTTAAGACTGTTTTGATTTCTAAGTTGCCGTGAAAAGCTCATTTGATCATTGATTCGATAATTATTCTTGATAATGGAGTCAATAATGTATGAAATGAAATAAAATCATGTTTTATAGTATTGGGTAGTCTTGGATCATGCTTAATTGTGGTGCTTTTCTGTATATTTTTAAGATTTATATTGCTAGGGTAAGAATTATAGTGTTTTTGAATTGTCATTTGTTCCAGCCATTGTGGATAAAAAAAATGGAAAAATATGTTTGTTTGTTTGTTTGGTTGCCGGGCATCCATATTCTTAAAGAAGAATTGCTTATATTGAAAACAAAGACAACCATTTTTAAGCATCTGAAAATTATGGATGATGAGTATATTGGACAGTATATATATATATATATATATATATATATATATATATATATATATATATATATATATATATATATATATATATATATATATATATATATATATATATATATATATATATATATATATATATAATTCAGTTATATATGTTAGGCGTATCATCGGTCAATAGTAATTTGTCATTTGAATTATGCAGTAGAGTATCCTTTTTAAAATACGAGAGTGTATTGTATGGAAAAATAGTTTAAGCTTATGTTGCATTGTAAAATCTAATCTGTTAGTTTCGAAATATACTTACGTGTTTATTGATATATTCGTTTATGAATTGTTATTGTTCATTATCACTAGATAATGGAAAGCAAGTTTATGTATTCTCAGAGGACTGTGTAAGATATGGAAGTTATATATAGGTATCTTTATTGGTTCAGCAAGGTTAATTCCCTGTAAATATATTCAAAACTTTCCTTAGCTTCTAAACCTCAGGTAATATATATATATATATATATATATATATATATATATATATATATATATATATATATATATATATATATATATATATATATATATATATATATATATATATATATATATATATATATATATATATATCATGTGCAGCTCTCATATGAATGAATTAGTATGATTTAGCAGGGAATTGCTTTTGCCATTGTAAATTAGCAATGCAAGTGCTGGCATTACAAAATATAATTATTAATGGTAATAGATGGTTATATATATATATATATATATATATATATATATATATATATATATATATATATATATATATATATATATATATATATATATATATATATATATATTGTATGTATGTATGTATGCCTCTGTGTGTGTGTGTGTGTGTGTGTGTGTGTGTGTGTGTGTGTGTGTGTGTGAGAGAGAGAGAGAGAGAGAGAGAGAGAGAGAGAGAGAGAGAGAGAGAGAGAGAGAGAGAGAGAGAGAGAGAGAGAGAGAGAGAGAGAGAGAGAGAGAGAGAGCCAGTATCTTCAGCTGCAAGTTTTCCAAGAGCTTCTTATAGTGTTGACCCGGCGCCCTCTACCCGCTGGCATCGTAGAGCCTTGCCAAATCAGTCCCACGTAAAATATCTGTTAATATACCCTTTGCCTTCACATCACATCTTCAGGCAGTACCTTAATCAGTTCTAAGACATTCCTTTCTTTTAGTTTCTTCAAATTTGTCTCAACTAAGAGCAGACTCTGAGATGGAATTTTTGTCAGGTGGGGTTATCATAATCAGTGGGGTTGTCAACAGGTAAGAATTTTTGCACCGGATACGTTTTGTCTGGTGGGAAGAGGAGAGTTGTTACTTGATGATGATCAGCTGAAGCAGACCCCACCTTTAGCCTTCTAACCACAACTACTCTTTTCTAATTCTAGCCTTTTTTTCATTCTCTCTCTCTCTCTCTCTCTCTCTCTCTCTCTCTCTCTCTCTCTCCTCTCTCTCTCTCTCTCTCTCTCTCTCTCTCCTCTCTCTCTCTCTCTCTCTCTCTCTCTCTCTCTCTCTCTCTCTCTCTCTCTCTCTCTCTCTCTCTCTCTCTCTCTCTCTCTCTCTCTCTCTCTCTCTCTCTCTCTATCGTTGTCTCATCATAATTATTAACATTCTTTAATCACATTTGTCATCAGCCCCTTTTTTTTTATTTGTTCATCTTCTACCATTCTATTTGTCCATTGTAAGCCATTTCATTCTTTTTCCCTCATTGTCTCAATATGCTTATTAACATTCTTTAATCACATTTGTCACTAGACTTTTTGTATTTGTACGTTTCTACCCTTCCAATCGGCCCTCGCATGCTTTATTTTTTCTTTTAACTTTTCATATATATTTCAGCCTTATTAAAATTAATTAATGAAATTTGTCGTTTGAGTTATTGTGCTTGTAAGGTTTCTACCCTTTTTCCCCCTCTGTTTTCTATTTATTTCTCTCTTATTCCTATTTTCGATTTATGCTTGTCAACATTATTTAATCACATTTCTTTTTATAATTTCTAGTCTACCTTTCTGCTTTCCCCTTTATGCATTTATATTCTCCCAGTCTCTCATATTCCGATTATAATGATTATTGTTCCTCGAACACATTTGTGATATGTCTAATTATACCTTTCTAAGAAATAATCTGTGTACATCCTTCATAAAGCAGATCTATCGTCATCTCAGGGCCTAGTCCTCCATATCTCTGGGGCCTCTGTACTTTGACTGTTTTTTTTTTCTGTCTGTTGTTTTTCTTTGTGTGACATTACCTCATCTCTGCCTTGTCCTTAACCTTTTTCTTTTCCTTCGTCTTGGTATTCTCTCGTGCCCGGGCCTTTATTGATGAGGGCAGTTTCTGCCTGTCCCGGTGTCACTAAAAAAAAAATTACAGATAAAGATTTGCAAGTTTCCGAATATTTTGTGTCACTGAATTATGATGACTGTAGTCACCGTGGCTCAAGCGGTAGCGTCCGCGACTCTGAGGCGTCAGTTCGAGGGTTCGCGCCCCGTCACGGTCTGAGGTTAGCAAGGTCATGCACTCAGGGTAAGGATTACATCTGCCAAAACAAGTCCTTCGCAAGAAGGCAACCGTCCTAGCCTTTGGTAGAAAAGGGAGTCCGTGACGTAAAACCGGAACTGAATTATGATGACTGGATTGAATTGTATTCCAAATATTAAAATGGGATAATTTTTACAATGGCGGTCAAGTAATGTATACAATGAACAAAGATATTAGGGTGTTCTCATATTTCATGGTCGTGTCTCATACATATATTTCTTTTATCTACTAACGATAATGCTTAATTGCATGTGTGTGTTGTATGTATGTGTACATTTATAGATTCCTACCTTCATATGGTATTTTACTTTCTTATCTGTTAGTCACCGTGGCTCAAGCGGTAGCGTCCGCGACTCTGAGGCGTCAGGTCGAGGGTTCGCTCCCCGTCACGGTCTGAGGTTAGCAAGGGCATGCACTCAGGGTAACGATTACATCTACAAAAACAAGTCCTTCGTAAGAAGGCAACCGTCCTAGCCCTTGGTAGAAAAGAGAGTCCGTGACGTAAAACCGAACATTTTACGTTCTTAGCTGATATGGCTTTGATCTTTAAAAAGTAATTTTATTACATTGCATGTATCACTATTAGTCCCTATTTTGGGGGTGGACACATATAGAATTGGAGATGGGGAAGCAATACTTGATGCCCTCCCTAATACCTCCCGTAGGAAGTATCACGAGTCTGTCACCACCCGAGTCGAGTATTGCAACCACTACACTGCGGCTGCCCACACATTAAATATATCTTATTTGGAGATGAACGTGCATAAATGTATATGCGAAGCAAGTATGCATACGTGTATGAATAAATATGTTCATGTCGGTTTGTTGTTGTTCATGTTTTACGTCACGGACTCCCTTTTCTACCTAGGGCTAGGACGGTTGCCTTCTTGCGAAGGACTTGTTTTGGCAGATGTAATCCTTATCCTGAGTGCATGCCCTTGCTAACCTCAGACCATGACGGGGCGCGAACCCTCGACCTGCCGCCTCAGAGTCGCGGACGCTACCGCTTGAGCCACGGTGACTCCAAATTTGTTAATATCGGTATTACATTATTATTCACATATATCTGGTATTTGAATACTTAATACGTATAGGAACTCAAGAGTGGTGGACGATCATACATAAGTATATTCGGCTGTATACTTGTATAGAGGTATGTATAATTGCACTGGTAATGATATTTTCTTTTCACTTTTATTTCTTTTGGCCCTCTAAAAACTTAAATACATAAGCATACCAATTTAGACGGGAAGTCTTTCATTAATTTATCTATTTCTACATCAACACCGAATATTTTTGGATATTCGTTACACATCTCTTATTATTCCCTCACATCTGACAAGTCACAGCATTCTCCATCTGTTTCTATTTACTTAATAATGTTTTCTTTGTGTCCAGGGTCGATGAAGGCAATTTTATTTTATTTTATTTTTTGGCCCGTCCTAGTGTCACACTCAATAAAAAAAATGTGACGTGGAGGTACACGCATATTAAAATATTTATTGATGCTGATATTCTATGGTGCCATTTTTCTCTCATCCTAGATTAATAGAAATTTTTCTTAAGGCCGTTTTACTTTTCAGTCCACTAAAAATAAATTATTTTAATTGTCTTTTTTCGTGATTATGCCATTGATTAGTTGTAACTTGATGCAGATTAACTGTGCAAGTAAAGAGAGTTTTATCATGACGCACGAGAACCGGCACTAAGATTACTATCTAATGCAGACTTGAATTTACTGGGATTTTCATTTTGCTGATTGAGTATAGGGAAGTGTCATTCAATACGTGGCGATATTACTTAACAATTAATTCAATTTCGAAATTATTTAGCATTTGATTTAATTGAATGTTTAAAATTGTATCTCTTTTTCTGGTTATACACAGTTAAGTGTATAATGTCTATTCCTTTGAGAGAATGTTTAAATCAATAATTTTAGTTCAGGGGCCTTTTTTTCTAGTGTACCTCAATTCCTGATAATTTCATAAGTTGTTTTCGTTTTTAGTTATATTCATTCTTTTCTTTTACTGCAGTTTACACATTGAATTTGTCACCCTAGCCTTGCATACCCATGTCATTATTTATTTTGGTAAGGTACCCACTGTTTTCCCAGCGTGTCGCAAAAACTCACTTCGTGTATTAAGTATTTTAAGACCAGGAGAATGAACTTGTAATACTGAGGTTAATGTATTTATCCATATATATATATATATATATATATATATATATATATATATATATATATATATATATATATATATATATATACATATATATACTTTCTACTTATACATAATTATGTACAATCATCTCCAAATTATATTTTGTTAGTGCATTAAGTTTTAAGCACCAAAACATATTATATGAACGCTTAAAATACCAAGGTTAATGTATTAATCTATACATATATCCTCCCTGAATTTGATTTCATCCGGACACAAGGATGAGGTTATGCATTGTATGATGAAGCCCTCCTGTTACCTCTCTTTTCTTTTTCTCTCTTGAGGCCACTGCAGTTTAAGAGGACATGACGTCATATTGAAAAGTTACTATTATTATTATTATCATTATTATTATTATTATTATTATTATTATTATTATTGTTATTATTATTATTATTATTATTATTATTATTATTATTATTATTATTATTATTATTATTATTATTATTATTATTATTATTATTATAATTATTATTATTATTATTATTATTATTATTATTATTATTATTATTATTATTATTATTATTATTATTATTATTATTATTATTATTATTATTATTGCAGTTGAAGAAATGGGTATGAAAGTTTAAACTAATTGTAAATCGGAAAACACAATGGAGAATAATCCATTTTTTCATCTTTCACCCGCTCTTTATTTAATATTTCGGGTCACAGCTACAGACCCATTTACATCTGCGAATAACAGAACAAATTGATTTAATTATCAGTAACAAATTTCTATATACACACAGATGATTTATTTAAAACATTGAAATATTAAAACAATTAAACAATAAAACAAATTTGAAAATATTATAACAACATAATAGTATAAAATGATATTTTATTTAGCATTATATATATATATATATATATATATATATATATATATATATATATATATATATATATATATATATATATATATATATATATATATATATATCTATATATATAGTGATATACTATGATATATCTACATATATAGGGTCGTATATATATATATACTATATATGATAGGTAGACTTTCGGCAGTTCCAATTTCAACTTGGGTCTCTTCCTTTATATAATATTGCATATTCTTCACTGTGTATGGACTTTTTACAGATGTTTTCGCAGTGGTTGCGAATAGAGGACTGAAGAGGTCTTGATGCAAATTCACTTGTTCTATAACTCCTCCCAGCATGTTCAGACATTCGATCAGCCAACGATCTCGTTGTCGAGCCTCTTCGTACATTTATCTATATACACAATGTCTGAACATCACTGGGAAGGTGTTATATCCTTACGATGGGCGAATTGTCTTAATTTGAAATAAATTTATTATTATTATTATTATTATTATTATTATTATTATTATTATTATTATTATTATTATTATTATTATTATTATTGTTATTGTTATTATTGTTATTGTTATTATTATTATTATTATTATTATTATTATTATTATTATTATTATTATTATTATTATTATTATTATTATTATTATTATTATTATTATTATTATTATTATTACAGCGATGGGGAAAGACTTCCGATTTCATAAGTTATACGTGTCTTAGAAGCAACTCAAAACGTTATCTCATTTGAGGGGGAGTAAATAAAGTCACGCCCCTTTACCCTCCATGTAACAGTATGGGGAAACTGAAATTATCAAGCGCTCTCTCTCTCTCTCTCTCTCTCTCTCTCTCTCTCTCTCTCTCTCTCTCTCTCTCTCTCTCTCTCTCTCTCTCTCTCTCTCTCTATATATATATATATATATATATATATATATATATATATATATAATATATATATATATATATATATATATATATATATATACTTATTTATTTATTACGGAATGGGAGTGTTAATATATTAAAGCCTGGGCTGGGTATTTAAAATCTCTGCTTCTTCAATGTTTCCAATTTGACGTACAGGCTGCTACATTTTATCTATTCGTATATGTGTGTGTTAGTTTGTTTATTTCCGCTGTTGTCCTTTGATACCATTTTTAATACAGTTTTTAACCCGTAAATAACTTGTTTTATTGGTAATTATATTCCCTATTCTGCATTTTTATAAATAATAATATCAAACCTTGTACAGTACTCACTTGGTCACTAATAGATAAGCACTTATTGAGTGCTTATTTCAGAGTGTCGAAGACTACTCGAAAGTTTAATGGCAAAAATCAAGGAGAAAAAAATTATATTGCATTCTGAGAGCTCAAGCTCATTAATTAGGTAAACACAGCCGTAACATAACGGCGTACGTAATTCGGCAAAGCTTCTCTTTTTTATCTATTGTTGTGCAGGCTACTAATAGATTAACAAAATCCTTATTCACAAGCGTTTAAGTGTAATTCTTATTGTTGGTTGATTTTATATTTAATAGTAATATGGTCTTCCTAATTAGATGATAGTATCGAGTGTTTTACGTCACGGACTCCCTTTTCAACTAAGGGCTAGGATGGTTGCCTTCTTGCGGAGGACTTGTTTTGGCAGATGTAATCGTTACCCTGAGTGCATGCCCTTGCTAACTTCAGACCGTGGAGGGGCGCGAATCCTCGACCTGACGCCTCAAAGTCGCGGACGCTACCGCTTGAGCCACGGTGACTACATTCTATTCAGTCGTAATATGTTCTTCCTAATTAGATGATAGTAATGAGTGTTTTACGTCACGGACTCCCTTTTCAACCAAGGGCTAGGACGGTTGCCTTCTTGCGAAGGACTTGTTTTGGCAGAGGTAATCGTTATTCTGAGTGCATGCCCTTGCTAACTTCAGACCACGGCGGGGTGCAAACCCTCGACTTGACGCCTCAAAGTCGCGGACGCTACCGCTTGAGCCACGGTGACTACAGATGATACTATCGAGTATTTAATTAAGTACGATTGTGGCGAAGCTGATACTAGAGTATTCATTAAGAATATCCTTCGTTTCTCGTTTGTGAATCCCGCCTTGGCTGCCCAGCCAACAATGCACTGCTACTGCTGCAGGGCTTAGTAATAATAATACAAATAAAAGAAAGGAAAATTTGCCAAAGAGAAGTAAAAATAAAAAACTGAAGTCATAATAAAAAAGAGAAAATAAATGTGGTGGTGGTGGTGGTAGGCTAGTAAAACTA
>JAXCGZ010005234.1:0-15504 GCA_037179515.1 Halocaridina rubra
TATGCTCACTTCTTGAAACACCTTGAATCTAACTCACTTATCTCCGATCACCAGTACGGCTTCCGCAAGGCAAGATCCACTGGTGATCTCCTGTCCTATCTTACTCATGTATGGTCATCTTCTCTGAGGAACTATGGGGAATCCTTTGTCGTCGCCGTTGATATCTCTAAGGCTTTTGACAGAGTCAGGCACAAGGCTCTGTTGGCCAAACTCCCTGCCTACGGCTTTACCCCTTCTTTCTGTTCTCTGATCTCCAGTTTTCTTACTGACCGTTCTATATCTGTAGTTGTTGATGGCGCGACATCTAGCCCTTTCTCTGTGTCCAGTGGTGTTCCACAGGACTCTGTTCTTTCACCTACTCTCTTCCTTCTCTTCATCAATGATCTTCTACAGTCCCCATCTTCCTCTCTTCTTCATGCCTTTGCCGATGACTCTACCCTTCACTTTTCCTCTGCCTTTTCTTCACAACCTTCATCTGTTACTCGTAATCAATCTCCTATCACTCTTTCTTCTACTCTTAACTCCGATTTGCAGAGAGTATCTGAATGGGGCACTCAAAATTTAGTTAAATTCAATGCCTCCAAGACACAGTTTCTGGCTATCTCTTTATCTTATTCTCCTCCAGATAACCCTATTGTCTTCGAAACTAATGAAATTTACCCTCTTAACTCTATCAATATATTAGGAATCCACATAGCCTCTAACTTGTCTTGGAGGAATCACATAATCCAAATTTCTAAATCTTCATCCAAAAAATTGGGGGTTTTGTTTCGTTTTCGTTATTACTTTTCCTCATTGCAGTTACTTAAAATTTACAAAGGTCTTATCCGCCCCTGCTTAGAATACTGCTCACACATCTTCCTTTACTTATCTTCTTGATAGGGTTCTATCTAAGGCAGTCAGACTTATTAATGATCCTTCTCTTACTTCTAACTTGGATTCTCTCTCTCTTCGCCGTAAGGTATCTTCCCTTTCGCTTTTCTATCGCTACTACTTCCATCGCTGCTCTGATGAGTTGGCGAGTTGCATCCCTCCTCCACTGCCGAGGCCGCGTAACACTCGCCAAGCGGCCTCATCTCACAGGTACTGTGTCGAGAATTGTAGCTCGCGGATTGGTCGGTGCAGCGACTGCTTCTTCCCATCTACCTCCAGACTCTGGAACTCTCTTCTTCCTTCTGTCTTTCCTAGTTCTTATGACCTTTCATCCTTCAAAAAGCAGATCTATCGTCATCTCAGAGCCTAGTCCTCCATATCTCTGGGTCCTCTTTACTTTGACTGTTTTTTCTGTCTGTCGTTTTCCTTTGTGTGACATTACCTCATCTCTGCCTTGCCCTTAACTTTTTCTTTTCCTTCGTCTTGGTATTTTCTCGTGCCCGGGCCTTTGTCGATGAGGGCAGTTTCTGTCTGTCCCGGTGTCACACTCTTAAAAAAAAAATAATAATATATATATATATATATATATATATATATATATATATATATATATATATATATATATATATATATATATATATATGCAGACATATAGTTAGATATAGATAAATATTGATAGGGAAGGTAACTATGAAATATTTACATCACAGTTGAGCATCAGAGACGAATTTTACACAAGGTTTGAAAACAGCATGTTTCAGGTGACATCCTTGTAGAATCACATCTAGAGATTCCACTCCCACGGAGGTGGAGGTGTCCTCACTGGGCACTATCTTCAAGATGAAGTCCTTATTGCTGTGGTAGTAAGTGAAGTAAACGAGCTTTCAAAGGGAATCCCTCATCATCTGGTTATGAAACGAATCCTAAAGAAAACCATTACCATGAAAAAAGACAAAAACCACGAAGTTTCACTTCCAGAAAGGTTCGGATATCTTTTTCCAGGTGACTGTCCTCATCAAAGATTGTTTTATTTTGGCGTGGGGTTGGTGCTCCTACATGATTTGGGAAAAATATGTTGATAGAGAAGGTAATTTTTGAATATTTATATCATAGTTGAGCATCTGGGAAGAATTTTACACAAGGTTTGAAGACAGCAAGTTGAAGTTATTCGTCTTACTAGTTTCTTCTTCCTACAAATAGCCCAGAAATGCTGAAATATTCTGGTAGGAGAGATCCAACTAGAACCCTAATAAATTGGTCTTTATTGTGCGAGATTGTAGTGTAAATGAAAGTAAGAGGGAGGAGATGGGGAGTATGCTAAAAATTGGAGACGTTGGAATAAGGGCTTTTTCGCACCTGCTAGCTCAGTGTTTGACTGGTGTGAGGGGAGTTGCCATGTGATGAAGCGGTGAAGGTAAACCAGTTGAAGCTGTAGGGCCTCATTGTAGAATATTCGCCTAGACTGTAAATGACCCAAGTAAATTGGTAGAGGAATGATTAAGGTATATGTGGATCATGTAAATGCGTGTTTTTTGGCTTTGCCACTCCCTTGCAAGAGGGAATGGGTCAGTGTATGAGTGTGTGTACATTATTTATTTTATGAGTGTGACACCGGGACAGCCAAAAACTGTCCTCATCAATAAAGGCCCAGACACGAGAAAACAACAAGACAAAGGTAGAGAAAAAGGTTTAGGACAAGGCAGAGATGAGGTAATGTTACACAAATAAAAACGACAGACAGGAAAAGCAGTCAAAGTACAGAGGACATAGAGATATGGAGGATTAGCCCTAAGATGATGATAGATCCGCTTTTTGAAGGATGATAAGTCATCAGAATTAGGAAAGACAAAAGGAGGAAGAGAGTTCCAGAGCCTGGAGGTAGATGGGAAGAAACAGTCGCTGCACCGACTAATCCGCAAGCTACAAATCTCCACACAGTACCTGTGAGATGAGGCCACTTGGCGAGTGTTACACGGCCTCGGCAGTGGGGTAGGGATGCAACTCGCCAACTCATCAGATCAGCGACAGAAGTAGTAGCGATAGAAAAGAGAAAGGGAAGATATGCTACGGCGTAGAGAGAGGGATTCCTGACTACCTGACTAGAAGTAAGAGAAGGTTCATTAATGAGTCTGACTGCCTTAGATTCAACCCTATCAAGGAGATAAGTATAAGGAGAAGCACCTTAGATGTGTGAACAGTATTCTAAGCAGGGACATATAAGACCTTTATAGATTTTAAGTAGCGGTAAAGAGGAAAAGTAATGACGAAAACAAAACCGAACTCCCAATTGTTTGGATGAAGATTTAGAAATTTGGATTATGTAATTCCTCCAAGAGAAGTTATGGGCTATATGGATACCTAATATGTTGATAGAATTAAGAGGGTTAATATAGTGTTATCAAGAGGACAAAAAATAAAGAGATAACCCAAAACTGTCTTAGAGGCATTGAATTTAACTAAATTTTGAGTGCTCCATTCAGATTCCCACTGCAAATCGGAGTTGAGAGTAAAAGAAAGAGCGATACGAGACTGATAACGAGTAGCAGATGAAGGTTGTGAAGAAAAGGCAAAAGAAAAGTGAAGGGTAGAATCATCAGCAAAGGTATGAAGAAGAGAGAAGAGTATTGTGGAAGGTCGCTGATGAAGACAAGGAACAGAGTAGGTGAAAGAACAGAGTCCTGTGGAATACCACTGGTAACAGAGAAAGGGTTAGATGTTGCACCATCAACAACTATAGATATAAAACGGTTAGAAAGAAAACTGGAAATCAAAGAGCAGAAAGAAGGGGCAAAGCCATAGGCAGGGAGTTTGGCTAACAGAGCCTTGTGCCAGACTCTGTCAAAAGCCTTAGCGATATCAAGGGCTTCGACAAAGGATTCCCCATAATTCCTCAGAGAAAATGACCATACATGAGTAAGATAGGACAGGAGGTCACCAGTGGATCTTGGCTTGTAGAAGTCGTACTGGTGATAGGAGATAAGTGAGTTAGATTCAAGGCATCAAGAAGTGAGCATTGAACAAGCTTCGTAAACATTAGCAATATAGGAGGTTAGGGCAATTGGTCGGTTCTTTAAAGAAATAGAGCAGTCACCCTTCATAAGAGCAGGTTGTATTAAAGCATCCTCCAAGAAGAAGGATAGATAATGGTGACTATAATCTATGTGACTATACTTTAGTGGCTTGGAGAAACCTGGGTATATAACATTATTGCGTTCTAGATATTTTACTTATATTTAGTAAGTTTCATAGTTCACTGGTTATTTTTTATGTTCTTCCCATGTATTATGATACTGATAACCATATTCTAACTAAGAGTCAAGCGTTGAAGAATAACATATATAGTTTCAATGCTCTAATTAACTTTATACATTGAAATCTCATTATTATATTTTGCATATATATTGAGTCATGTTTTATGCTTTCTAATCTGGAGTATTACTCCCCAGTTTAGTCATTGGCTTCAGATTCCTATCTAAGAATACTGGATAAAACTTGCGTGTAAGGAATTTTTTTATTCCTGAATCATACACTAGCATGTGTTATAAATGCGCCGAAAGCGCTCTTTGCTTCTTTAGAATTTATGATAACGATATTTACCCCTTGCATCAGGTTCTTCCTGGGTTATTGCGTCCTACACGCATTACCAGGAATGCAACCAATGATAATAGTATTGCATTTTCTTTTCTTTCGTTAGATTTACAGCATTTCTTTAGTCAAGAATGTTTCTTCTAGTTACCTCAAGGAAGTAGAATGTATTAAGTGCCTAGTGACGTATTGGAATCGCTGGAGCTTCAGAAGATGAAGTGACACATAATATTTTGAGTTTCATTGAAGAGACTCTCATGCTTCATATTAAAGCTGTGATGGAATAATGCCAGTAAAAAATGAAATAGAATGGTGCCATTTTCTATCTTCCGTCTAAGTTCTTTACTTGGCTTATGGTAATGATAATGATAATAATATTACATTTCAGTACTTTTATAAAGAGAGGAATAATGTAATATGAACATAGTGGCATTCAGTTAGAATGCGTTCATTCCTAAGTATAGCAGATATAAGCTATAAGGTTGGATTCCTTTTAACCTTCTGTGGTGTAGTGGTAGCGCCTTGTCTTAGTAATCATAAGTCCTAGGTTCGAGTTTCGGTCGGGGTAAAAAATGATTCATGTTTTCACATATGAAATGTGCTTAATTGGTTATATCATGGCCCGAATGAGATTGGGAATTGAATTAAGTGCTAAAATGAAACCACGAGTGAGTTTGGGGAATCTGTAATATGAACATAGTGGCATTCAGTTAGAATGAGTTCATTCCTAAGTATAGCAGATATAAGCTATAAGGTTGGATTCCTTTTAACCTTCTGTGGTGTAGTGGTAGAGCCTTGTCTTAGTAATCATAAGTCCTACGTTCGAGTCCCGGTCAGGGTAAAAAATGATTCATGATTTCACATATGAAATGTGCTTAATTGGTTATTTCATGGCCCGAATGAGATTGGGAATTGAATTAAATGCTAAAATGAAGCCAAGAGTGAGGTTGGGGAATCTGTAATATGAACATAGTGGCATTCAGTTAGGATGCGTTCATTCCAAAGTATATCAGATATAAGCTATAAGGTTGGATTCCTTTTAACCTTCTGTGGTGTAGTGGTAGCGCCTTGTCTTAGTAATCATAAGTTCTAGGTTCGAGTCCCGGTCGGGGTAAAAAATGATTCATGTTTACACATGTGTAATGTGCTTAATTGGTTATTTCATGGCCCGAATGATATTGGGAATTGAATTAAATGCTAAAATGAAGCCACGAGTGAGTTTGGGGAATCTGTAATATGAACATAGTGGCATTCAGTTAGAATGCGTTCATTCCAAAGTATAGCAGATATAAGCTATAAGGTTGGATTCCTTTTAACCTTCTGTGGTGTAGTGGTAGCTCCTTGACTTAGTAATCATAAGTTCTAGGTTCGAGTTCCGGTCGGGGTAAAAAATTATTCATGTTTTCACATAGGTAATGTGCTTAATTGGTTATTTCATGGCAAGAATGAGATTGGGAATTGAATAAAATGCTAAAATGAAGCCACGAGTGAGTTTGGGGACTCTGTAATATGAACATAGTGGCATTCAGTTAGAATGCGTTCATTCCTAAGTACAGCAGATATAAGCTATAAGGTTGGATTCCTTTTAACCTTCTGTGGTGTAGTGGTAGCGCCTTGTCTTAGTAATCATAAGTAATAGGTTCGAGTCCCGGTCGGGGTAAAAATTGATTCATGTTTTCACATATGTAATGTGCTTAATTGGTTATTTCATAGCCCGAATGAGATTGGGAATTCAATTAAATGCTAAAATGAAGCCACGAGTGAGTTTAGGGAATCTGTAATATGAACATAGTGGCATTCAGTTAGAATGCGTTCATTCCTAAGTATAGCAGATATAAGCTATAAGGTTGGATTCCTTTTAACCTTCTGTGGTGTAGTGGTAGCGCTTTGTCTTAGTAATAATAAGTCCTAGGTTTGAGTCCCGGTCGGGATAAAAATTGATTCATGTTTTCACATATGTAATGTGCTTAATTGGTTATTTCATGGCCCGAATGAGATTGGGAATTCAATTAAATGCTAAAATGAAGCCACGAGTGAGTTTGGGGAATCTGTAATATGAACAACATAGTGGCATTCAGTTAGAATGGGTTCATTCCTAAGTATACCAGATATAAGCTATAAGGTTGAATTCCTCTTAACCTTTTGTGGTGTAGTGGTAGCGCCTTGTCTTAGTAATCATAAGTCCTAGGTTCGAGTCCCGGTCGGGGTAAAAAATGACTCATGTTTTCACATATGTAATATGCTTAATTGGTTATTTCATGGCCCGAATGAGATTGGGAATTGAATTAAATGCTAAAATTAAGCCACGAGTGAGTTTGGGGAATCTGTAATATGAACATAGTGGCATTCAGTTAGAATGCGTTCATTTCTAAGTATAGCAGATATAAGCTATAAGGTTGGATTCCTTTTAACCTTTTGTGGTGTAGTTGTAGCGCCTTGCCTTAGTAATCATAAGTCCTAGGTTCGAGTCCCGGTCGGGGTAAAAAGTTATTCATATATAAATATATATATATATATATATATATATATATATATATATATATATATATATATATATATATATATATATATATATATATATATATATATATATATATATATATATATATATATATATATATATATATATATATATATATATATATATATATATATATATATATATATATATATATATATATATATATATATATATATATATATATATATATATATATATATATATATATATATATATATATATATATATATATATATATATATATATATATATATATATATATATATATATATATATATATATATATATATATATATATATATATATATATATATATATATATATATATATATATATATATATATATATATATATATATATATATATATATATATATATATATATATATGTATATATGTATATATATATATATATATATATATATATATATATATATATATATATATATATATATATATATATATATATATATATATATATATATATATATATATATATATATATATATATATATATATATATATATATATATATATATATATATATATATATATATATATATATATATATATATATATATATATATATATATATATATATATATATATATATATATATATATATATATATATATATATATATATATATATATATATATATATATATATATATATATATATATATATATATATATATATATATATATATATATATATATATATATATATATATATATATATATATATATATATATATATATATATATATATATATATATATATATATATATATATATATATATATATATATATATATATATATATATATATATATATATATATATATATATATATATATATATATATATATATATATATATATATATATATATATATATATATATATATATATATATATATATATATATATATATATATATATATATATATATATATATATATATATATATATATATATATATATATATATATATATATATATATATATATATATATATATATATATATATATATATATATATATATATATATATATACATATATATATATATATATATATATATATATATATATATATATATATATATATATATATATATATATATATATATATATATATATATATATATATATATATATATATATATATATATATATATATATATATATATATATATATATATATATATATATATATATATATATATATATATATATATATATATATATATATATATATATATATATATATATATATATATATATATATATATATATATATATATATATATATATATATATATATATATATATATATATATATATATATATATATATATATATATATATATATATATATATATATATATATATATATATATATATATATATATGTATATATATATATATATATATATATATATATATATATATATATATATATATATATATATATATATATATATATATATATATATATATATATATATATATATATATATATATATATATATATAAATATATCTTTTTATCTATCTATCCATCCATCTATCTTTCCATCCATCTCTCTCTCTCTCTCTCTCTCTCTCTCTCTCTCTCTCTCTCTCTCTCTCTCTCTCTCTCTCTCTCTCTCTCTCTCTCTCTCTCTCTCTCTCTCTCTCTCTCTCTCTCTCTTCTCTCTCTCTCTCTCCTAAACACAGAAGTAAAAGCTTCACCGAAGAGCCAACCACCTAGTTTAAATTATTTATCAGAGACAGATTGAGAAGATGTGAGGAGTATCACTGTACTGCAGAAACTCTCTTCACCCAATTTAGAATTACATGATTTCAAACAAATCTTTTGAATATCTGTGTATACAAATAACTTCAAAGCCAAAAGAATTCAATGAAAGAGAAGTAGGAAGCAGATTTACTTATGTATGATAGCTTGCAAAGCACAGTATCAGGTAATGATGTTGTCATAATGGGCGATTTTTATTCAACCTTAAAATAAACTGTTGAGAATTGGCTACAAAATAGGGCGCAGAGGGTAGCAGTAAATGGAAAAACATTAGACTGGAAACCCGTGACAGGTGGAGCTCCACAGAGATCAGTACCAATTCCCTCCTTATTCATTAAATACTTTAACAACATAGATCATAGGATTGCACAATACTATTTCCAAGATTGCCAATGATACCAAAGAAGGTAAGGCGATAATTACTGAAGATGATAGATTATAATTCTAGAATAACCTTAATAAAAACCTCTAACTGATTAGATAAATGGAACTCTCCCTTTAATATGAGCAAATGCCAGATCTTTCAGATTGAGAGATTAGACAATAATTAAAGCTATTGCATTAAGGGAGATCAAATTAAATGAGAATCTAATTTTAAAGATCTTGGTGTAATTGGTTTAGATAATTTTAAGTTTTCACAGCAATGCAATGAGCCGGCGAAGATAGTCGATACAATGCTCGGATATTTAAACCGAAATGTCACTTATAAAAGCAAATAGATCATATTGACACTATATAACAACCTTGTCAGACCCCATCGAGAATGTGCAGTACAATACTAATAAAGAGACAGAAAAATTAGTCGTTATTAAGATGTGCCACGATATTAATTCCATTTATCCGAAATAAATACCTACGATTAGTTCTTGCTTACCAAGAGACAACTGAGAGGAATATTAATTGAGTGCTTCAGAATTCTCAAAGGTTATAAGAATGTAACACTCGAAGGTCTACTTAAGTTAGCACAAAATTTTACCACACGAGGAAATAGCTTGAAGCTGAGAGGACACAGAATCAACCTCAATAGCAATAAGTATTTTTTTTATGAACGATTTGTTGAAAAGTGGAACAGTTTCCAAGAGCACATAGTTAGCAGTACTTTTATTAATATGTTCAAAAGTGGGTCACTCCCTGTCAGTAATAAAATTACAATAATACTCTCCACCAATGCCAAACATAAAGTTGTTATGTCAATAAATAAAACTATCTGCCATTTCTTCCTTTTTTCTTTTCTTGTTTTATGTGTACGAGTATGCATATAAATGCACGCATTGGTGAAGGGCAAGACAAACTTATCTCTCATTAAATGTGAGTTTGTAAAGTATATATAGTCTCCTAGTAGAATAAAGGCCGGACCACCTTGAATGGACCGTGAGCATGTGTGGTCTGTGTGCCTATACAAAGAGGAAGGAATTCGTATGGCTTCTTATGTTGTCAGGAGAACTTTTCATTTAACGAGTAAACCGTTTGTCCCCCCAAAAAAGATGTATATATTTTTTGCTTCTAAATATAGTTAAGTGGCTTGTATTTTATTTATTTTATTAATTTATTGCGCCAAGGCGTCAGACATTACATAAGTTCATACAAATAATGCTTCAAATGGATACAAAACCAAGAATTGAACATAGTTTACAGGGAGGTGTACACATTGATAAAACATTGCTGCATACTAACACAACTCACAGTATGGCAGCACATAGTACATTATATGCAAAAGTAAAGCTCAGAGAAACGCAGAATGCACAAACAGAATTATACAGCAACATACAGAAAATATATGTATAATTCAATATAATTAATGGCCACCAAAGTGAGGATAACGAGCAAGAATAACATCAAGGTTGTCATCATTAAGTAAAAATGAGCAGATCTGTATTAAGTTCTGACCTCGTGGTAAAACATCTCTCACTGTGGGGCACTGAAGACAATAGTGGTCAAGAGTGTTAGCATTAGGACGGTCGCATAATTTACAGGAGGTGTACTGTGGCATATCTAGAGTCTGGGAGACCTGCCATAAAGGCCGATACCCCATTCTGAGCCGAGCACTAACTACATTGTTTTTCCGCACCATTAACCCGCGTCTGCGATACTTGTAGCGACTGTGAAGAAAGTGATCATGGTGCTGTATGGACACACTGTTGGCCCTCTCCGTGTCCCTGCGCTGGACCGTCATGGCAAACCCAGCTGAGTAGATGATGTTACGTAGGCATCGGAGGGAGGGCTCAGCATCCACAGCATGCCCATCCAGCATACAGGCCGCCTTGGCAAGACGATCCGCTGTGTCGTTGCCAGTCAGCCCAATGTGGGATGGAGTCCATACAAACGACACAACAAGAGAAGCATCCCGAGCGGCCGCGAGGCGACATAGTATATCTCCCACAGCACGGCCACAGATAGGTCTTGGCGAGGATAGGGCTTGTAGGGCCGATTGGGAGTCACAAATTATTACCCCATTCACTCGTCGTTGAACAAGGAGAGTCACGGCATCCAAGATGGCATTCAGTTCACAGTAGGTGGAGCTCGACGAGGTGGGTAGTCTACGGCCAATCCATGAATCAGCCGGCACAGGCGGCTCCATGGTTGGGGAAAACACAGCACATGCCGACCTCCCATCTGCTTTCACAGAACCATCAACATAGACGTGCTGTGCTGCAGGGACAGACGTGGACACATCAGCGATAGTCTCCAGAGCTAACTGTCTCTGCAAGGGGGGATAGACATCCTTCGAGGTCGGTGTATATGTGACAGCAGGGAGGGGGACACGCCAGGGTGGTAAATCTGGGACAGCCGCCTGCACTGGCAGGTCGATGTCAAGGCCACGGAGACTGTCACTCACCACCCTGATAAGGTTATGACCTCCTGCTCGAAGTGGGAGCCTGGGTGCGTCTGGATCCAGGGACGTCCTCATGACAGCAGAGAAGTACGGAGCAAGAAAGGGGTAGTGAAGACACTTAACAGTAAAATAGGACACATTGGCATAAATCCTCTCCACAAGAGGGGGCAAGTTGAGCTCCAACTGCATACTCACAATACGGGTAGAGAGAGAACATCCCAAGATAAATCTCATGACTCGATTCTGGAACTTTTCAAGTGGCTCGAGAGCTGGTCTAGGAAGTTGACACAAGGCAGGAGACAGATAGTCAACCACTGACCGAAGTAGTAGGATGTAGAGGGTCCTCGCCACTGGGATGGAGACTCCTGCAGCATTGTTGGCAAGCCACTTGACAGGTGCAAAGCGGGGCTCCAGACGGTCAAGAAGGCTCTTCACAAAGGGATGAATTCGTTGACGTGCAGGTATAGCTGGGGTGGTCCGGACTGGTGCACCTAAATACGTGTACTGTGTGCAGTGAGGGATGACATTACCACCCATGGCAAATGCGGGCAGTGCCTTGCAGTTGCGTGAAGTAAAAATCCTGCTTTTTTCTGGGGAGATAATAAGGCCACAGGAGGTAGCAGACACGTAAAAATCATGGAGCATGTACTGAAGGTCGTGAGTTGAGGTCGTGTGGATGCATATGTCGTCCGCATAGCAGGTAACTGTAGTACCGGGGATGACAGGAAGGAGGGAGAGTAGACGATGCATAAGGATATCGAATAGAAAAGGACTTAGCACACCCCCCTTAGGAGTACCCAGTTCAAACCGATCATAGGAGCTATACGACCCTTTAAAAAGGACACTTGATGTTCTGTTGCAGAGATATCCCCGTATCCATTTCAGTATGTTCCCCCGAACTCCAAAGTCCACCAGCTGGTCAAGAATAATTTCCTTGTTGGCTATATCGAAGGCAGATTTGGGGTCCAGGAAGGCGACCACACTGGTGGGAGAAAGACGGGTGTAGAGTTCAGCGAGGCAGTGATGTGTGCTCCGTTGTGGGAGGAAACCATAAAGACTGGGGGAGAGTTTATCCTGTAGACGGTGCATGAGCCGGGCAAGAAGGATGCGTTCAAACACTTGGCTGAAGCAGGAGGTGAGGGAGATAGGCCTAAATTTGCCGGTTCCAGGTTTTGGTAGAGGAATAATAGTGCTTCTGGTCCAGGCAGAGGGCACATGCCCCAAGCAAAAGCAAAGATTGAAGAGCTGCAGTAGGGGGTTACCAGGAACTTTCTGAAGAAGACGGAGAACTTGATATGTAAGACCATCCTCCCCAGGGGCAGTAGCCTTAATCCTAGCAAGAGCACGTCTTAGTTCATCCTCTGTGAATAGGATGTCATCCTCTTCATCCGTCTGTAGTAATGCACCCATTAGGCGGAAGTTACGAACACTGCGGTGGGTGTAGAGTGCCTCTTGAACGTTCCCGGGAAGGTTGCAAGTTTGTGACTGTGCTGACCAGGTAGTAATGAGGTCCTGAGCATACTCAAGTGGACTGCGGTGTAGAGCACAGGTGGGTTTCTTCTTGACAGCCTTCCTTATAAGATGCCACATAGTCCCAGCGCTAGTCTGATGGTTAATACTATCCGTAAATTTCTGCCAATACTCCGTGTGCACGCACTTCTGCAGGGAAACCAGATCATCCCTCGCCAACTGATAAGTGGCTTGTGTAGCTGAAGATATAAGGTATTAATTTTATAGAGGTCAGAAAAAGCATCTTTTGCTTGATGAGTGATCTTTTAGAATATTAAAGAAAGCTCAGTGTATTATTTAGCTGAAGGAGGGCGCTATTAACATCTATTGTGATTTTTTTTCTTGAGACACTGGAAGGGTTGTGCTAAGTTTCACAATCTTGATGGAAGACTTATTGTGTCCCAGGTTTAGAGAGGAACTTATAGAAATGTAGGTCAGACTTTACTTTAAGAAAGAGCCATATCTTTTAGATTCTGATCCAAGTAGTCCCTAAGGAGAGGAATATGCCTTAAGATTGAGTGGAGTATTTACAATAGAATAGGGATTTTTCCTTGAAACAAAAACCGTTGCTGGAGGAGGAAATTCAAATATAAAAAGAAATAAGCATATTAATTATTAATATCCTTAAGGATGTATTTCATATGTACAAGAAAAAAGAAATTTCTTCAGTTAAATTCACATACTTTACGAATTAGTATATTTATTTGATTAGAGAGCCAACAGCATTCTTCAAAAAAAAAAACTAAATAATCATTCTGAAAGAGGTAGTGCACATATCTATGTATATTTATCTATCTATCTATCTATCTATCTATCTATCTATCTATCTATATAAATATATATATATATATATATATATATATATATATATATATATATATATATATATATATATATATATATATATATATATATATATATATATATATATATATATATATGTATGTATATATATGTATAAAAAAAAAAATGATACCAATATCATCACATCTAGCAAAACCGTAAAAAATCTAGGAATACCTTTTGATAACTGCATGTTGTTTGATTCCCATATAGATTAATCATGCAAAAAGGAAACAGAGTCTCCAATGTACTTATCACGAATAAAAAATAATTTTGAGAATACCACTCGAATATCTGTTGTCGTATCTTCAACCTAGGACACATAATTACTGTGCTAAGGCACTACCAACTACACCACAGAAGGCAAAAGAGAAACAAACCTTACAGCTATATCTGCTATGCTAGGAATGAACGCGTTCTATCTGAATGCCACTCTGTTCACATTACAGTTACCCCCAACCTCACTCGTGACTTCGTTTTCATATCTCATTTGGGACCAACAATAATAAAAAAAAAAACACAATACCATATGTGTAAACCATGAATAATTTTTACCCCAACCGGGACTTGAACATAGTAAAATGTGAGTAGCGAATATGTAAAAATATTTGATTTAGATCGTAGTCATAAATGGAGAACTGTGACTAAAGGAACACTAAGCCAGTCCTACATAAGTCTAAAGCCTTTAAATTGCAGCAGTTCGATGGTCAGCTTTTGCCATATTTTCCCCATTATGGGGTTGGAGAGACTTATTGGAGTGGGGAATTAAAGCAAGTGGTAATGCGGTCGCAAATATTAGCTAATGCCTTCCTTGAGGCTCATTTTATGGAGTGCTTATTTTTTCCTTTAATGCTCAGAGTCTCTGTAGATGTAGGCTATTGCGAAATAACGTTTATGATAAAAAAGCGTCTGATAGATGTTTATATTTCAGTATTCTTAATACCAATATCATCGATGAAGGTTTTACTTTTCAAAATTTTATCGAAATATGAAAAGTTAATACATTATTACTCTTTTCCATCAGCGTTAAGCTTGCATTTTGAAAATTATATATAATAAAGTCTCTACATTTGCTCCTAATCCTGTAATATGTTTTTATTTGGATTCTTATATGCTTGGAGAAAGAGATTTCGAATTTAATGTGAAATAGATATGTGTATATATATATATATATATATATATATATATATATATATATATATATATATATATATATATATATATATATATATATATATATATATATATATATATATATATATATATATATATATATATATATATATATATATATATATATATATATATATATATATATATATATATATATATATATATATATATATATATATATATATATATATATATATATATATATATATATATATATATATATATATATATATATATATATATATATATATATATATATATATATATATATATATATATATATATATATATATATATATATATATATATATATATATATATATATATATATATATATATATATATATATATATATATATATATATATA
>JAXCGZ010005235.1:0-10000 GCA_037179515.1 Halocaridina rubra
TAGTGTTTTAGAGCCATAAAAAAAGTTGTTGGAATACCTAGCAATAACTAACTCAAGGAAATAAAAAAAAGTAATTAGACAATATAAAAGTAATTACTTAAGACTTGATGAATGATTTCCTTGGATGTGAGACTTTTCCCACCGCCTTGACATCAGGTGGAGGAGGTGTGGGAGGGTGGGTTTGGGGGTTAGCAGTTAACCGTCCCATGATACAAAGAAGTTCCCACCGGTAACAACATAACGAATCACTGTGGCTGTTCCCACTTCCCTCCCACCGTTTTTCCCCAAGGTACCTTCCTTTCTGCCTTCCTCATTTCTGCCCTTGCCTCTCTACCTCCCTTCCCTCCTGGCACTATTTTTCTCCCATCTTCCCCTGTTATTTGATTTTCCTTTTCTTTCTCTACATAGGTACACTTCTCCCTTCCTTTTCCCTCATTCCCCCTGCTAGCAGTTTCCTTCTGCAATGATTCCATTTTTCCCTATTGGAAGAGTTTCTTTTCCTCAAAAAAAAAAAAAAAAAAAAAAATCCTCTCTAGGCCTTCAGGTACCATTTTTTCATTATTTTTTTTTATTTTCCCCTTTAATTCAGGTGATCTTATTCCCCTTTCTTTTTCTTGTTACATAAGTACACCTAAGACATGGCCACACTTTTCAGCAGTATATGGTATTTGGTTTGAAAAAGCTTTATTATTATTAATATAGCTTTTAATGTCAGTCCGGTATTATTATTATTATTAACCTCACTGTCATTATTATCATCATTACTATTATTTTCATTATGATTAGTGTTCTAATTGACACATCAGATTTTTCTCTCACAGCCTCCACTAATGAAGTTATCTCTATCTTCCACAGATACGCTTAGTCTTGGAGCCAGTTGGAAAGAGCCCTCGACCCCCTTATCCTCGTCGATGACCTCGTCAAGCATTAGTAGTAATAGCAGTAGCAGCATTATTAGCAGTAGCAGCGGTGGCATTCATCATACCTCTTCTCTCCTGCCAGGGGCCGCCCATTCTCATAATCACTACCTCCCACAACCCTTGTGGAATCTGGCTTATTAGAAGGACAGACAAGCACATAAAACTACTGACGGTGTTGATGCTCGAGCTAAGTTGAAGTTATGGACAGAAAAAGTCAATGAAGGAGATTTTTTTTTTATTAAGATGGCATTTGTTTGGAATGTACTTCTTGTTTTTTGTATGCTTAGCATTACCATGAAAGCACTTTGGTAGTCGAAAAACTCCATGAAGGGGAAAGCTGTTTGATCATTTCTTTTCCAATTTGGTTGAAATATTGTTCCATTCTCATTGCATCATGCACATCAGAGGACAAAATTTTTCTGAAATTATGTAATTCATTGTCAATCAAGTGTTGGATCATATAAAAGAATAATTAGAATTAGAATTTAACAGGGGTTCTTCCATTTTTTTCCATATATTTCCTAAATTGAGCCGCTATTCATGATGTCAGCTCAATGCTAAGGTACATATTCTCACAACCATCACTAAGTTAGCAATCTTCCTTAGATATCTGTAAATTGGATTTCACTACAACAAAACTAGCTGTAGTTCAGTATTTAAATCCCCCTTGAGGGTGCAGTTTCTTAGATCCAATACAAAGTGACTTTTCTTCTTATGTTCTCTCCAAGGTACAGTTTCTGAGATTCAAGACTAAATCAGGCCATCTTCCTTTAAGAGATTCTGAATTAGACATCACACTTTCAATGTACACTTTCTTAGTTCCAACACTGATCAGACAATCTTCCTTGAGTTCCTCTGAATTGTTCACTAAAAACGTAACTGTAATTCAGCATGTCAGCCCCCCTATAAGAATCGACTCTCCTTCAAGGGTGCGGTTTCTCAGAACCAACACTGAGCTGTGATATGTCGCGCTGGCCAATGAAGCCTCCTCTTTGTCGCCGTCATCATCATCATCATCCTGTCATTTGCTGTCAATAAATCTTCATTATTAGTCAAAAACGTTAATAATGTCACTTAGTTCATTTGACTACACAAGTCCAGTAAAAGAGAGTTGGACTAGTTTTTGGACCTCAAACAATCAGAAATATTGGACTCATCTGTAAAAATCACGTCATTTGACTTATGAGCGGCATCTGTCATTCACTGTTCTGTTCAAAGAGTCATTAAGTCATACTTTTTCACTTCTAGCAATGGAAACTGATCATAAAATCATCTTTCTTTTTTATAAAGTCTTGCATCACTGCTTTTCAACAAAAGAAATTTGTACTGGAAGCATCTCAAAGTATCATGTGTTAAGTGTGTGCGCGTGTGTGTTTGTTAGGAAAACTTATAAATGGGTGTGCTTAACATACGGGAAACTTAAAAACCTTATTTAATGATTGTATAAACTAACTGTGGTAATTAATTATAATAACACAAGGGTTAGTTCAGCTGGTGGATGTTGTCTTTCCTCCGTCTGCTCTAGTTTTTCTGAAGTCTTCAACACGAGGATTAATAATCGCGTTGATGACACGAGGTCACGAGGCAATAATTACGCCAATGCTTTTCTTAAGCATTTGTGACCTCGTATACTTTGTAAAAACTTCTGGACATGTTATGGCGGAGACAGGTTTGTAATAACTATATATATTTGTTGGTAAAAATATTTATAAAAATTAAGCATATATAAACACGTTCTTACAAACCTTTTAGACATGAATACATAAAATCATACTGAAGAGCAAGCATAGACAATTACAGAATCTATGTTCAGGCACAAATATCTACTGTCTCCACATCTCCTAAATAACATTCCAGAAGTACTGTCATTAGCACAAAACCATAAATGCAGTAGCATGGCCTAGTGTTTGTTATTCTAGCTCGGAAAATGAGACTAATAGGGCAGCCCTTCCAAGAGTGCCATCAAATTCAAAAGTTCACTCTTACCCTGTCTGTGCCACAAGGCTCTCCCCCCCCCCATTGGCCAGCTGGAGAACAACTTTTGAATGTGAGTGTACGATAACCTTAGACTGTGGCAGAGAGAGTGACAAAACAAAACAAAAAAATCTAACAAAAAACAAAATTCATCTGTGTATTTTACAGCTTCTTGGCATTCATTAAGTAATTAATTAGTGTTTTTTTTATGTAAACTTGAGTAGGGTATACAGTAAGGCTAGGGTTAACAAATATAAAAAAAAAAATGGTGGAGGAGAAGGAGAAGGAGGAGGATGATATGTATGTGAGTTTGCTAAGGGAAGTTTAGAACTAAGGTAGGATTTCTTAGGTGTTAGGCTACTTTCACACCAAAGTGACACGTCGCACGTGGCATGCCAGTTGAAAACGAACATCTGGAAATATATGAAAGCTTTCACACAAAAGTGGCGTGATATGTCCCATGAACCACGTGCGACTTGTGTGGCACGCGAGTCGCACTGGCACATGGGATGTGTCATGTCACGTCTATGTGAAAGGTTTCATATATTTCCGGATGTTTGTTTTCAACTGGCGCGCCACGTGGCGTGCCACGTGCCACTTTGGTGTGAAAGCGGCTTTAATTAAGTTCTTTTTTTTCTAGCTCTTTCAAATGAAAAAACAACAAAAAATACGCTTACTAGAATTCATCAGTCATTGGTTATATGTAAATAAAGCTCATCCTTTTTTTTTTTTTTAATTGCCAATCATTTTGTTAGTCTTACATTTTAGGTTGTACATTCTTAGTTGTATCTTTTTTATAAGTTATTTTACTAATTGCTATTTATAGTCTCCTAGTTTTTTCTTTTTATTAATTGTTGTTTTGGGGTCTGTCCAACATAAGCTCCTTTTTAGATGTAATTGTGTTTAATAACATCTCATACTATGACAATAATTGGGATATTTTGTTTACATTTTCTCTTTATTACTGCATAGTTATGTGCACTCCAAGTTGTTAAAAAAATCATTATGTATGTACATCTGCAATATCACTGTAATAAATGTTTACTTCCACACCCTCACTTGAACAAAAACAAATAATATGAGAGGTTTGGATTGACATGGGCCCGATTTCTTAAACAGTGTAAACCTGGGATACCATATTGTTAGTTAGCTAGACGCACACAAATGGATTTCATAAACGCATTTGATGCGGTTCTGTGTATGGCTAGGATCCCGTATGGGATCCTAGCTATATTAATTTCATCGTTGGGGTGTGTGTGTGGAAGTAAACATTTACCATAACTTTTTTTTGTAATTCACATTCATGACTATTTTTTTCTCACTCACCGTTTGAGTACATTGTATCAATGTGTACATCAATCAGTGTCATGATGGCTGCATATTTAGCCATTTTCTCATTCACCCAATATTCGCTGTGGCATTCACTGTCTAAACGTGTACGTAAAGGTGTTTTCTTAAAGTCAATCAGATCAGACAAACTAAATGAAATGGAACAATTAGAATCTAATCCTGTATAATAATTACAGAATCAAAATAACACTATTTGTGGTATTAAATTTGATACTGGAATTAACTAAAATAAAGATTATTATGCATGTAATGATAAATGTTTACCTGCAATTCATTTTTTTTTAGTCCTATCTGTCTGGTGCATCTCCTGTTATTTTTCTCAAAGAGTAATAAAAAGATTAAGATTAATTTGGCAAAATACGGATTATTTTCTTTAGTCTTATTTAGCTGGTGTTTATTCAGTCATTTTTTTGCAAAGCTCAATAGTTTTTCCCCTTAGAAGTTTAATTAAGGAACACAATACTAGATCAAGGAATATTCTAGTAAGTGAAATTTGGCAAAACAAGAAAATGGGAAGTTAATATGACAGTTTTTGTTGATTTTTATAAAGTCTGTGTTTGACATTAATTAAAAAAAAAACCTGCTTTATAGGTTTTAGTAGCTAAGCTTGTCATATCTAAATAAATTCAAGCCTAACGAGAAGAAAGTTAAAAAATTTAGTTAATAACTGGATCTAGTAAAATTTGCCCAGTTTAAATTCAACTTCTGAATACCTTTGTACCCACATATGGGTCATACAGGCACCAGATAAAAAAAAAACTATTGCCAAAGCCATTAGTGATTTATTTTAACATTAACTGAAAAATTTTAAGTCTTCAAAATATTTCATATGTTATATTATTTCTTGATGATTTTGTACCAGCATAGGGGCACCCGAGTTTAAAAAAATACTGACAACACCAATCACTGAAATCTTAAGCAAATTCATTTATAATTTAAATGCATTTAATTAAAGACCTTTGCGTGCAACAAGTCTTTCAAATGTAGTGTATAGATCCAAAGGGCAGCTTCTTTGAATGATTAATAAATAATAATAATTAATATTAATAATAATAATAGTAGGTTTTCTTCAATCTCAGACGCCTATTTTTGTGATTCTAACAATTTTTTAGCTAGCTTGTGGTTGGTTGTACACTTTCTCTGTACAAAATGTACATAGAAAAGGAGCATCATAAGTAAAACAAAAATATATAGATTTACATAAATTGATGTTAAAAAGTTTATGCTAAACAATCGGCTCTGAAGCAAAACAAATAAACAAGTTGGATCATCATAACAAGGAAAATAAAATTCATTGCTGTGTCTTTGAACAAAATAATAAACAACTTTAAGAAGAAAAAAACAAAGGAAATAAACAAAAGTACATGCATCATAACAAGATGAATAATTTCAATGATGATATGAAAATTTCAGGTCTGAGGAAACAAATACTTCAGTTTTGCAGAAAAAAGAAGTTGATTATCAGGCGAGGTAACCTAGTAGTAGAACAGCCTGAACACGACTTTAAAAATAACAAAGCTGTAACTATCATCACAAACAAAGCATTTACTTAGTGACAAATTTGCATCTTGACACAAATAAAACATCGAAATGGAGAAATTAGGAACATAAAATAGAAGCTGGTAACTAGGTAAATTATTCAACTAACTGGACAGCCTGTAATATAACCAGGATACAGGATATTACAACTACTTTTGACAAATAGTTAAATTAGATTAGTTAGAAAACAAAACATTAACTTGTATTCATACTTCTTCAAATAAATAACATAAATCTGGATAGTTTGAAATCAATGTGCTATTTTAAAAATGAGATTAGTTTGAAAACCAAGAGTTATTAAAAGACTTGTTTGAAAACAAAGGGTTATCTTTGTGTAACTTCTCCATATAACCATTAAAAAACAAAAAGATTTGTTCGAAATGATGTTATCTTGAACTAACTACCAATAATAAAAAAAAAATGGGATTAAGTTAGAAATCAAGTGTTATCTAGAGATTTGTTTGAAAACAAAGTGTTATCTGTGATTCATTTTTGGTGCTTTTAGACCGGCATGGTGGTGTTACCCCCCCTCCTCCCTTTCTGAAAGCAACCTTTATTATTATAGCTTGTAAATATATGGATATTGTATATTTAAATGTGTACAGGGAGTAATTTTTGCACATGTGCTATTTGAAGAAAATTTTAAAAGTGTAAAATTGTGATATGTGAAAAAATACAATAAAAAATAAAATAAAAAAAATTCAAATGAATAAGTGGGTTTTATTAATACCTTTTAAATGATGGGTATCTGTTGTTTTAGTTCATTACGTTTTTGCATAAAAAGATATGTACACACATCCTTATTCACAAAGTCTCATAATCATCAAATCTTTCTTCATGGGTCGCCCAAGCAGACTAATTATTTCCTTACTGCCATATCCTCTGCGTCCTCCTCCGTCACACCACACACCCTCACGTCCTCCTTCACCACATCCATAAACCTACTGCTCTTTGGACAACTTCTCCTCAGCTTCCTTCTCCAAACATGTCCCTCATCCCTTCTCAGCACATGCACAAACTATCCGATTCTCGCCTCTCTTACCATGTTGTAAAACCTCCCTCCCTGTCAATCCTTGTCACGCACAAAGAAAACCGCAGCATCTACAATATCCACCATTCTTGTTACAAGGGATGGATGAGTCAAAGCATACCCACTGAAACAGAAATCCAATTTGCCCTATCTCACCTATATGAACTCCTTGGTTATAAAGGGTCACCATAATTGCTCCTCCATATCACGATACTTGGGACACCCACAGAGTAAGTGGACAAAGATCATAAATGGAAAAATATTATAAAAAAAATAAGAGATTACATGTACAAAAGTACATATAAGAACTATGAAATATACACAAATACTAATTAAATATCAGAATACATATTTACATATCAAACATTGATATATGAGTATAACCTGTACCGGAATATTAATGCTACACTATGACTGGAATAAGAAGTTTTAACGGAATGAATAAGGATTCAATATAATGGAATATCCAGTTCATACAGTAACTGAAACACTAACTTAAAAATAAAATGCAATTATTAATTCCAATGAAATCCTTGATTTCCCAAAAAATACAAAATCTGGAATACAACAAATGAAAAATAGAATGAGAAGGAAACTATTAACTCCACTGCCGTCCAAATCCTTGGAATACAATAGCTGGAATACTAAACATGAACAATAGGAAAATATCAACTCATTCTAGTCCTGATATTCCATTGAAATGAAATAAATAGCTTAGGAAAATTGAACAACTATTAACATATTAATTCCATTCCATTCCTGAAATTCCCAATTCCATTCCATTCCTGAAATTCCAGAGGAATGCTAAATCTAAACAAAACAGAATGAAAATATCAATGCCATTCCACAAGGAAATTCATTGGGATTCAATTAATGGCATACTAAAACTGAACGAAACGTAATGAAAATATTATCTCCTGAAGTAATCCTTGGAATACAATAAATGGAAATTTAAATCTGAACGAAATATCTGAAACATTAAACCTGTGACAAATTTAGCAGGAAAATATAATCTGCCCTACAATCCGAAAATTTCATAAGATATAATAACTGGAATACCGATGCTGAACACAAGGAAATGAAAATATTAACTTCATTCCAGCCCTGAACTTTCACCATAAGACTCACTGGAATACTAAAAATTGAACAAAACAGAATGAAAATGTTGCCTTCCCTCCAGTTCTGAAATTCCATAGGAATATTTTACTTGGCACAGCAAAACTGAACACAACAGAATGAAAATAATTTCATTTTAATCCTGAAATTCAACAGAAATGCAATAGCTGGAATACTAACCAAAAAACAACAACAATAAACTTCATCCAATTCTCATATTCCATAAAAATACAATAGCTGGAATACCAAAACAGAACAAAATGAAAAGAAAATATTAACCTTATTCCAGTCATGATACTGGATAACTGGAATACTTATATTCCATAAAGAACGAAATCCTGCCACAGGCTACCTGGAGTCTCGTCAAAGAAATAATGAATATATCAACTCCATTCCAGTCTTGCAATTCCATAACGCTACAATAACTGGAATATTTATTTTCCATACAGAATGAAATCCTACCGGAGGCTACCTGGAGTCTCTTCAAGGAAATAATGAAAATATCAACTTCATTCCAATCTTGCAATTCCATTGAATTGTAATAACTGGAATATTATATTACATATGAGAATGAGATTCCGCTAGAGTTGATATTGAAAATATCTACACCAGTCTAATCGTGGAATTGCACAGTCCTGATATTCCATTGAAATGGAAATAAATAGCTGTAGGAAAATAAAATCTTACTGGAGGCTACGTAGATGCTCATTAAGGAAATAATGAAAACATCGAATTCATACCAATCATGGAATCTCATGTAAATACAAAACTGGAATACTATATTCCATACAAAATGCAATCCTCCTCGAGGCTACCTTGATTTTCATAAAAAAATAAATAAACTATTCCCATTGTGGTATTCCATAAAAATACAATAAATGGAATAATTATAATTCCATACAGAATTAAATCTTGCTGGAAGCTACCTTGATTAACATCAAGGATATAATGGGAAAATGAACTCAATTTCCATTGTGGTATACCACAAAAATACAATATATGGAATAATTAGAATTCCACACAGACTGAAATCCTGCTGGATTTGCTTGATTTTCATCAAGGGAATACATTACATGAACTATTTTTCCTTCAATAAATCTTACCTTGATTGATATACATAGAAAGGTCACCTTGAAGCTGGTTTTCTGAGAGTTAATTACTCACTTACCTGAGAAAGAAAAAATGAATAAAATAATAATGATAATTTTCCAAGAAAAATAGTAGAAATCTTACAATTAATTTTCTAAGGAAGATTGTGGTAAATAGATCATTATTTTTCAAGGAGGAAAAATAATAATAATAATAATAATAATAATAATAATAATAATAATAATAATAATAATTACTCCTTTAATAATAATAATAATAATAATAATAATAATAATAATAATAATAATAATAATAATTACTCCTGTAATTATAATTATTACTGGGAATCCCCTTCTCTGTATTTTCTCTTCCCAAAGAGTCAGGGTACTTTGCCTTGACTCAGCCATTCCCTTTATAAAGGGATAAAATGGCTCATGTATATAGACAGATTATTATTGTTATAATTATCATATTCCTCATTATTATTATTATTATTATTATTATTATTATTATTATTATTATTATTACTATTATTATTATTATCATCATCATCTGCGAAGTCAATTTCATAAACTATATGAATTTAAAAAAAACAACGAAAATTACTAACAAGAAACTACTCCTATAAAAAAAAAGTTAAATAAAATCTATCAAAGAAATTGTCTATTCATAAATCCAATTTCTCCGGAATGGGAATTTTTGGAATCGTTATGAATGGATTTCACCATCCCTGAATATGCCCACTTCTTACAAGAGCTTTTGCATAGTTATTATTTTCTACATCAATACATAAGCTCTGAATACACTTTTCACTCTAATATATAAAAAACGACATGCAATGAAATATACAATATATCATCAAAACCACTAAATGAATGTAAAACTTTATTGATTTTTGTGGTTTTACGTGTCACCATGAATCCCCAATCGAATGAGGAGTGGACACAGACGGGTTTGAGGCATAAGGGGGATTAAGGCTGGT